>APFE030244836.1:2669-91598 GCA_000404065.3 Pinus taeda
AAAATTTCACTCTAAATTATTTCTTCTAATTATTCACTTAAAACTTTAAAAATCACACTAAAAAAATTACCCTTTAATTTTAATTAATTTTATTTTCTCTTTATCCCATTTTTTTCCCATTAATTCAATTTCTTTTATAAAATTAAAAATATTTTTTGTGAGAATTTTAATTTTATTATTTAAACACCTTGCAGTATATTAATAAATATTGTTACAAATCCAACAAACCGTATGCACTCTACACAGTCATTTAATATACACCGGATAAGCTCAATATTAAGGTTTCATTCAACAACAATGTCTAAGGAGTATTCTTCTCAGAAACCACTCAAATAACTCATTAATGACTAAGAAGAAATGGGATTGTTTTTAATGTGATTTTTGGAAGTTTTTTAGGTCCGTTTTTTTGGTGTAATTTCTCTAAAATCTTGCAGGAATTGATTGAAATGATAAGTTTGATAAGTAACCTCTGCACAATTAAAACACTTTGGGAATTTTTCAGGGTGCTGAATCTATATATATAATCAAAAAATCAGTTTAAACAACACAAATCAAGATTTCACTTCAAAATTTTCCACCACATTCCAGCACCAGAAAGTACAAAAAATGGCACTAAAAACCACTTCTTTTTTTAATGATATTTTTCAAGTATAATATGATTTTGGAATTTTTACTTGAAATTTCTTAATAAATCATAATTTTTTATTATTTAAAATATATTTAAATTAAGAAATTTCCCCCTACTTGTAAATTACGGCAGTTAATAATAGATTTAATTAACAGTCACTTCATGGTGACTTTGTCTACCAAAAATACATTTTTGCCTTTCTTTTCTTCTTGGAATTTGGATATTTTTATTTTCAAAAAATCTAACCATAAGACTATTTGAATCATTTTTATTTATTGCTAAAATAAATTCAACACTATCAAAAAAAATTAGAAAACACCAAAATCCTGAAATTTAATAGATATAATTGTCAACTTTCTGCCCATTTTTTTTTACCAAAATCATACCTAAATTTCAATGAACACAATTGTACCTTCGTTAAACTATTCTCTTCAAAATAATTATAGTGACTTTGACCATTGCACGCGACTCCTATACTGTATTGGCACGTTAAAATATTATAGTCGATTTAATTATTAGTTACTTGACAATTGCAGGCTACTCATATACCGTATTGACTAGTTTAAATTTATTAACCGTCCATAGACAATGGCATGCTAGTCATACCGTATGGACTCATATACCGTATTGACTCGTTCAAAATGAATAACGGAAGCCCTACAGGCTACAACATCCACCGTATTGGTTTGTTCAAGCTGGACGGATTATAAGATCAGAGGTCGGGATCATGTTAATGCACAATACGAGTGGATTGTTACGTTTCAGAATATGCTGTGGCAGCAAAGCAGCTTATTTGATTTCATAATGGCTACTAGAATTTCGATGATAGAGAAACACCCAGTCTCACAGGTTCTGTCTTCTTTTCGTGTCTTCTTAGTTCTCTCACTTCACATAAAATGGGGTTATGCCGCTGACGTAGCTTCAAACAGCATTGTGCTAGGGGCCTCTTTGACAGGCATTGAGACCCGCATTTCTAAGGGCGGGAAGTTCACTTTGGGATTCTTCAATCTCATCAACAACAAGAACAATGTTAAAAATTGGTATGCGGGTATTTGGTATGCCACCGCCTCACCACAGACAATTGTTTGGGTGGCCAACACAGAGCAGCCACTGAAGAACAACTCAGGCGTTCTCAATCTCACAATGGACGGTAGTCTCCTCCTGTCTTATGGGGGATCCATCCTGTGGTCCACGAAAGGAAACATGAGGAAACCTTCTTCTGCTATGATAATGGATTCTGGTAACTTGGTTGTTCTGAGTTCGAAGAATAGCGCTGATATCATCTGGCAGAGCTTCGACCATCCGGGAAATACATGGTTACCAGGGATGAAGGTTAGTATGAGCCAGGCTGTGAAGTCGTGGCGGAGCCCTTGGGATCCGAGACCTGGGCGCATCTCCCTTCAAATGGATCCCAAAGGATCCAACCAATTTATTTTGTTGTGGAAGAATCGAATTAAGTACTGGGAAAGCGGTGTCTGGAATGGCCAAATCTTCAGCGAATTGCCGGAGATGACGCATAATTTCAACTACGATTACAATTTTTTCAATAACGGTTCGTACAAGTATTTCACTGTTTCTATGAAACCCCACATTCCATCATATCTATCACGTTGTGTCGTGGAAGAGGAGGGACAATTTCGAATATACATTATGCTCGGAGATAACAAATGGAGCATGTTCTGGGCAGAACCCGAGGATCAGTGCAAGGTGTATGCCCTATGCGGTGCTTATGGATCATGTAACAATGACAATCTCCAGGCCTGCAGCTGCGTGACCGGCTTTGTCCCTAAAGACAGCCATGCATGGGAGTCTCAAAGGTGGTCGAGTGGCTGTGTTCGGAAGACGCCGTTACGATGCATCCACGCTAGAAATGAGACCACCACCGATAGATTTGTAGAGTTGAGTGGCAAATCTACGCCCCCTGAAAGCGTTCCATACAAAGGGAAACGGCAGTGCCAGGCGGCCTGTCTCAGCAATTGTTCGTGCACTGCATATGCCTACCTTGCCAACGGCACTTCACAGACATGTGTAATGTGGTTTGGTGAACTTCTAGATATCTACGATACCCCCAATGGGATATCTCTCTTTCTACGCTTAGATGCGTCCGATTTGACCCCAAACTATAATGCCAACACAACGGCGACTCTGGCTAGCGTAGTAGGTGGCGTGGTGGGCGGACTTGGGGCTATTCTGGCCATTGTGCTTCTATTTGTCTGGTGGTGTAGGCGCCCTGATTTGTCTGCAACAGAATATGCGCCGGTTGCACTTACTGTATTCAGTTACAGAGAGCTGCAGATTGCAACGAAGAATTTTTCCGAGCGTCTTGGTGGTGGAGGCTTCGGCTCCGTCTTCAAGGGAACTCTACCGGACAGCTCAGTCGTGGCTGTTAAGAAGTTGGAGGGGGTTAACCAAGGAGAGACGCAATTCCGCATGGAGGTGAGCACCATTGGAGTTATCCAACATGTAAATTTGGTTAGATTGCGGGGATTTTGCAGCGAAGGTTCCAGAAGACTGTTGGTCTACGAATACATGCCAAATGGCTCTCTCAACTGCTTACTCCACAAAAGCCAGAGCGATGATGATAGGATTCAAAACAAGGTGCTGGACTGGAAAACGCGCTTCAGCATCGCGGTGGGGACTGCCCGGGCAATGGTGTACTTGCATGAGGAGTGCAGGGACTGTATTATCCACTGCGACATCAAGCCGGAAAACATCCTTCTGGATTCCAATTTCTGCCCCAAGGTGGCTGATTTCGGGCTGGCAAAGCTTCTGGGCAGAGAGTATAGTAAGGTGCTGACAACCATTAGAGGAACCAGAGGTTACTTGGCCCCAGAGTGGCTCTCCGGCCTACCAATCACCGTAAAGGCCGACGTCTACAGCTTCGGCATGACATTGCTAGAAATAATTGCAGGGCGGAGAAACATGGACGTGGACTCAGAATCGAGTGATCAGGTGTTCTTTCCGGCATGGGCTGCAACTCAGATCAACGGCGGAAACGCCATGGACGTGCTTGACAAGAAATTGATTAACGATGCAGACAGAGACGAGGTCAAAAGGGCTGCGATCGTTGCGGGATGGTGCATCCAGGACGACGAAGATGCGAGACCATCGATGAGTCAAGCGCTGCAGATATTGGAAAATATTGTAGACGTGCCCCCTCTGCCCCCAATTCCCCTATCTCTGCAAACCTTTGCCTTAAAACCCGACAGTCTCGTGCTTTTCTTCTGGGATAATGATGCTTCTCGTCATGCACGTAACGGCTAAAATAAGATAATTATTCGAGTTTCCCAACATAGAGAGTTAGTTAAGTAAAATAAGATAATTATTCGAGTTTGCCCAACATAGAGAGTTAGTTAAGTAAGTGTGATGGATTGAGTATTTGATTTTTGAGTAAGGTGATTAAGTGAGAGAAAATATTTAGTGTATGGGTGTAGGTTAAGATATTTTAGGTAAGTCACTAGTTTGAAAAGGGTAAATAACTTTCACCAGATTCATTGTTTCGTATGATGTGGTTGTATGTCAAGATATTTTAGGTAAGTCACTAGTTTGAAAAGATAAATACCTTTCACCGAATTCATTGTATCATATTTTGTGTGATCAATTAAAGTGCTGGAGCTAATGGATTTGTGTGTGAAATTTGTGAATATGATGTTTTGTGTGATCAATAAAAGAACAGGAGCTCATAGATTTGTGTGTGAATTTTGTGAATATCATGTTTTGTGTGATCAATAAAAAAACCGCAAATCATAAATTTGCATATGAATTTTGTATTTGCTAGTCTAAGGAATTGCCTGAAAAGTTATGGAAATTCATATTTAGAGAAAATCCATCAAGGATTTTTGTAAATCGAAATTATAGTGGTTAAAGTTCAAAATTTCAGGTGTCCTAGACGTTTATGATGGTGCTGAATCCATTTCCACCATCAAAAACACGATTCAAAAATTGCCACTACAATTTTTTTTTGAAAAATTTTAACCCAAATTCCAGCCACTTTTAATAGTGAAAAACACAATTCAAAAATTACCTCTACATATATTTTCAAATTTTTTTACTCAAATTCCAACTACTTTTAATCGTTTAAACAATTTTCCTCGCACCTCTAAATGACTCTTTATATTTTGTCTCCTCCGTATTTCCTCAACTTAATTACCTTATTACCATCTATTATTGCCGTGTATTTTGTCTTCTCCGTCTAGGGGAGTAAGGCTGGAGTTTGCATTATTACCGTGTATTTTGTCTTCTCCGTCTAGGGGACTAAGGCTGGAGTTTGCTCGCATGCAATGCCTTAGCAGCATTCCCTCGTAATAAGAGCAACGTTAATGTGTTAAAAACATAAAAAGTCAAGCATTAAAACATCCCCTGGTTTATGTGTGGAGAGCTTTTTTTTTAACATTCGAATGTCTTTGTTACATGTTGACATATGGAGTATATTAACTCCATATATGTGGAGAGCTTTTTTTTTAACATTTGAATATCTTTGTTACATGTTGACATATGGAGTATATTAACATGGACATAAAGTGATTTTATATAGAATGATATAAAAGGTATTTTTAAAAATAATGTGTTTTAACATTGTTTTGAAAGGAGTATTTTAAAAGATTTTTTTGTATAAAGGGTTTGGATTATTTTAGTTTTTTTAAAAGCGGTATTTTTGAAAAAAATTATTAAAGGAGAGATTTTTAGAAAAAGATAGCTTTCTCAAATTTCCAGTTTCAGTTTTTATCAGAGAAGGATTATGATGTGTGGGCCATTAAGATGGCGACCACGTTGAAGGCACATGATGTCTAGGATTATGTCTAGCTTGGGTTTTCAGAACCTAAGGATGAAGCAGCACAACGAGCTATCAATAATACAGAGAGGGAACAATGGAAGAAAGACAAGAAGAAGAATGCACAAGCGTTGCAGCTTATTCAGTAGTGAGTGGACCGAGCATTGTTCCAGAAGATTATGATCACATCTTCAACAAAAGAAGCATGGGATACTTTGGCAACAAACTATATAGGTATGACCAAAGTCAATATTGTTAAGTTGCAGAATACTAAGAGAGATTTTGAAAGTCTGCAGATCAAGGAGATAGAAGACATCGATTTTTTCATGAATCGGGTCATAATTGTTGTAAATCAATTAAAGATTTATGGTGAAGACATTAAAGATCAAATAGTGGTTGAGAAGATCTTTAGATCTTTGTCTTCCAAATTTGATGTAGTGGTAGCAGCCATAAAAGAAGCCAAGGGTTTGGCATCATTAATAGTTGATGAGTTGATGGGATTACTTATATCACATGAGACAAGGATAGGCAGAAATAAGGATTCCACTTTAGAGACCGCCTTAAAAAGTCAGGTTTCTATTTCAAGAGACAGAGGTCGAGGCAAAAGTAGATCGGGAGGCAAAGGACATGGCAGAAGATATGGTGGTTAGAGAGATGGCTGAGAAGAGCATGAACATGAAAGTGGAAGCAACTACATAATATTCAACAATAATCAAAGAGTTGACAAATCAAAGGTGAGATGTTATGATTGCAATAAATTTTGTCACTATCATGCTCGTGATTTCAGGAAGAAAATAGTTGATCAAGGGAACTAGAGAGCTAATGTCACTATAAAGAGTACTAACTCCATGTTCCTAGCTTGCCATACCATGCATAAGCCTTCTACTAGTGTGTGGTTGTTAAACAGTGGTTGCAATAACCACATGACAGGCAACAAGGATTTGGTTGCAAATTTCGATCAATCTGTGTAAACAAAAGTAAAGTTGGGGACTGACAAAACTGTGTAAGTACATGGCAAAGGAGTGGTCAACATTCTAACCAAGCAGGGGGAGCTGAAGACAATCTCAAAGGTATATTATGTTCCTAGTTTCAAACATAATTTGATAAGTGTTGGTCAATTGATACATAAAGGATAAAGAGTTATCTTTCAAGGTCAAGAATGTGTTATATATGACAAGCTCCCAAGAAAGTCACTGATAGCAAAGGTGCATATGACGAGGAATGGATTCTTTCCTCTAATTATGAATTACAATGATTAGGTCAGTTCTTTTACAGTTGCATGTTCTGATGATTATTGGTTATGAAACTTTCGGTTTGGACACTTACACTTTTCAGGTTTAAGATTGTTACCATAGAAACATATGGTTAGAGAATTACCTCCCATCAAAGAACCTGCTAGTACTCGTGAGTGTTGCTTCTTAGGAAAGAAACACAATGAAAGTTTTCCAAAGGGTGTTGTAGACAGAGCAAAGAAACCTCTTGAGCTAGTGCATACAGACTTGTGTGGACCTATGATGACATAGTTGATTGGTGGAAGTTGTTACTTCCTTACATTCATTCATGATTATAGTAGAAAGACTTAGGTTTACTTCTTGAAGCAAAAATGTGAAACTTTTGCAAGGTTTAACTAATTCAAAGCATTAGAAGAGAAATGAAGTGATAGATAGATCAAGGTATTGAGGTATGATCATGGTGGAGAATATGATTCAAATGCATTCCATGATTACTGCAAACAACATGGAATCAGAAGAGAGTTTACAACCAGGTACACACTGTGGCAAAATGGTGTAGCAGAGTGAAAGAACAAGACAATTATGAACATGGTAAGAAGCATATTGAAAGGCGGAAACTTGTCTAATGAGTATTGGATAGAAATAGTTGCATGTGATATTTATGTGATCAACATATATCCTGCAAAGAGTGCGATGAATAGAGTACCAGAACAAGCATGTTCAGGTATGTCTTGCAGTGTATCTCATATGAGAGTATTTGTATGTGTAGCTTATGCACACGTGCCTAAGGAGCGAAGAGGAAAATTGGATGATAAAAGTGAGAAATTAATATTTACTGGTTATAGTGAGCAATCAAAAGCTTACAAATTGTATAACCTTGTCACAAAGAAGACCATAATTAGCAGAGATGTTGAGTTCAAAGAACAATAGTTGTGGAATGGAGTCGTAGACAAAACAATTGATGCACAAGTGACACTAATGAAAGACGATGATGCAGCAGAAAAGGAACAACAAGAATCACAAGTGAATACACCAAACAGAGACACACCAACAAGGACTCTAAGATTTTCAGAGCAGCATGGATCTTCAAGCAGATCAACAGATCAAGATTCTCCCAGCAATTAATCAGGTGATGAATCAAGCAATGGTAAGAGAAATATGAGAAGTTTGAAAGATATTTATGATGATTTGGGTGTTAGTTCAAATTTTTCATTGTTGTCATTCAATCCTTCTTCATTTGAAGAAGCAACCAGAGATGAAAATTGGGTGCAAGCCATGGATAAAGAAATTGAAGCTATTGAAAAGAATGACACATGGGATTTGGTTGATTTACCAAAGGACAAAAATCTCATTGGTGTGAAGTGGGTGTACAAGGCAAAGTTGAATGAAAAAGGTGAAATTGATAGATTTAAAGCAAGACTTGTAACAAAAGGATTCTCGCAGCAACCGAGAATAGACTTTGGAGAAATGTTTGCTCCAGTAGCCAAAATGGATACTATAAGAGTAGTTCTAGCCATAGCAGCTCAGAACAAGTGGAAAGTATATTACATGGATGTGAAATCAGCCTTCTTGAATGGAATTCTAGAAGAAGAAATTATGTGCAGCAGCCTCGAGGATATGAAGTTAAGAGTAATGAAGAGAAAGTTTACAGGTTGAAGAAAGTGCTCTATGGACTAAAGCAAGCACCTAGAGCTTGGTGTGGCATAATTGACAGCTACATGATCAAGAATGGATTTTGTAGAAGCAACGTTGAACCTACCTTGTACACAAAGGTAAATGAGCATGGACAAATTTTGATTGTTTTCTTGTATATTGTTGACATGATTTTTACAGGTGATTTTGAGATAGATGAATTTAAAGCAGCCATGATGAAATAATTTGAAACGACAAATCTTAGTCTCATGAAATATTTTCTTGGCATAAAAGTTGAGCAATCTGGAAAAAAATAATTTTTATTTGTAAAAATAAATATGCCAAAGATTTATTGAAAAGCTTCAGGATGGAAAATTGCAAACATGTCCCTACACTAGTTGCAATAGGTACAAAGTCAAGCAAGGATGATGAAGGATCAGCTATCAATCCAACTCTATTTAAAAGATTGGTTGGCAGACTCATGTATCTCATAGCTACAAGACCAGATATCATGCAAGGAGGTTGCTTGATTTCCATATTTATGGGGACTCCAAAAGACACACATTGTAGTGCAGGGAAAAGAATTATGAGATACATAGCAGGAACTAGAAATTGTGATATAATGTATGCAAGCACAGAAAAGAAATATTTGATTGGATACACATACAGTGATTTTGCAGGCAGTTTAGATGATAGGAAGAGCACTTCTGGTTATGTGTTCCACCTTGGTTCAGATGTGATTTCATGGGCATCTAAGAAGCAGCCCATTGTGACACTTTCGTTAGCAAAAGCAGAATATGTAGCAGCAACATCAGCATTACGTCAAGTAGTCTAGTTAAGAAGAGTATTTGATGGACTTAAGAAGAAACAAGAAGGATCAACAACAATTTACTGTGACAACACCTCGACGATTGCACTATCCATGAATAGTGTGTTTCATCATAAGAGCAAGCATATTGATACTAGATATCACTTTATTAGAGACCTTGTGAGTAATGTAGAAGTTCACCTGAAGCCTTGTAAATCTAGTGTTCAATTGGCTGATATATTTGCTAAGTCATTAGCAAAATATGTCTTTGAGTTTCATAGAAGAAACTTAGGTGTTGTAAGCCTAGTTGAGACATAGACCAACACACATGTTTGAGTTGTCATGAGTAAAGTTTTAGTTTAGGGGTCGTAATTAAGGGGGAGTGCTAAAATAAGATAATTACTCCTGCATGAGGAGTTGGCTAAACATAGAGAGTCAATTAACTTAGTGATTGAGTGATTGACTATTTGGGTGTTGAGTCAAGTCGAGTTAAGTGATAGATAACTTTTAGTGTGTGGTTGCATGTCAAGATATTTTAGACAAGTCACTAGTTGGAAAATGATAAATACATTTCACTGGGTTTATTGTAAGTATCATGTTTTGTGTGATTAATAAAAGAGCTGCAATGCTTAAATTTGTGTGTGAATTTTGTAAGTATCATATTTTGTGTGATCAATAAAAAAACTACCACTCATGAATTTGTGTGTGAATTTTGTATTTTGTCTCCTCCACTTTTTCAACAGCAACAACAATGATCATCATTCAAATCTTCTATAAAATCTCAATGAGTATTTTCGCTTCACTTTACTTTATATCTAAATAATTTAGACAAATCTAAAATAAAATAGAATCATCCCTCAACCGACCAACCAAAATAAAAAATCAAATAGAAATAAATCCTTAAATGGACGGACTTTAAGGATGGACAAAATACGTAGAGTCACATTCGGGATAAAACGAGTTGAAAGCGGACTTCTTGCCGTCAATGTCTTTGCTGCCTCCCGTCGATATCTTTCCTTTATTTATAACAATTTGTAAATACGGAAAGCAATATAATGGTCACGATTTAAATTGTATTTTATTATTAATTGAGTTTAATTTTTTATAAAATAATATTAAATTTTAAATTATTTTTTTCATTG
Organism: Pinus taeda; assembly: GCA_000404065.3. Taxonomy (NCBI): domain Eukaryota; kingdom Viridiplantae; phylum Streptophyta; class Pinopsida; order Pinales; family Pinaceae; genus Pinus; species Pinus taeda. Next base: position 12,883 of record APFE030244836.1, read on the forward strand.
ATCGTTTTAAGTTAATAGTTTATATATTTTAACGAAAAAGATGATAATGGTGTATGCATTTCAAAATTATATATATATATACACGCACGCGGCGTTAAGCAATCATTTCTTCAAATTCACTCCTTTGGTATTCGTTTTTTAGTAGGTTATCATTAAATTTTAATTTCTGAATTTTATTAATTTTTATTCTAAATATTTAATATATTAATAAAAAGTATTTAATTTTCAGACTTTTTAATTTAATTATAATATATTTATATAAATTAAATAATTGATAAATAAAGATAAACATTAAAATGTTTATATATAAAATTTAAAAAAAAAAACATAACCATTAATTAAATTTATGAAAAATTCAATTAAGTAGAAATGAGTATTTTTTATGGTTAAAAATATAATTACATATTTTTTATTCATGTATATATGTTTAATTTATATATTAATTTTTTATTAATTAATAATAATTTAAAATAAAATTATAATTCATTTTATATTTATAATTTTTTTAAAATTTTATAAATGTGAAATATATTATAATTTATGTGTTTTTTAATGCCTTTCATTTTTATTAATTATTATTTTATATAATTACATTAATTAATTATAATTTATATACACTTTATATTAAATATTACAATCTAAATTAATTATTTATAAAATCAATTAATATAATCCAATTTTTAAAAATAAACATAATTTTGTAATATGTGAATAAACTAAAATTTCAAAAAAAACACCTACTTATCAATATTTTCAAACATTTTTTATATCATATAATCTTTATTTATTTTAAAAAAATTAACAACCTCATTAAAAAATATTAAAAAATAAAATCCCGAAAAAATTCCAAACGTATTAATGATGGATATCCGCTTAATATATTGTTATTTAATGCTATTTAAATTTTCAAAATAATATATACATTATTTTTTATATCATTTATAGTATATAAAATTTTAACTAAAAGGGAAAAAACAAAGTACATTATAAACCTGTTAATGCAATAAATTTGTTGAAGTAATTGTTATTGTAATAAATTTGTTGGAGTAATTGTTATATTAATTAGATTAATTATTATTTTGGACATAAAGAGTAATTTTATAGTTAATAAAGGTCTGGAAGTTTATTAATGTTTATGAGTTTTGTTGTAACATAAGAACTTAATATGATATTAGAGGTTTTTAATATGGTATTAGAGATTTAGTTTAATATTTATTCTCTAAATTATTTTTGATAAAAAAAAAATATTAAAATAATTATCACACTTGCTCATTAAAAATTAATTAATAACTATTTATTCAAGATATTAATAAAAAATTAAAAATTGTTGACACCTAATCAGAAGGATTGGGTGAACAACTATAATTAATGTAAATAAATAATAGAGAAGATAGAGAGTTGGGAGATGAACCAAATAGCCACACCCTTTTGTATATAATAATGTTTAACCACCCTTTTGTATATAACAATGTTTAGCCTTAATGAATAGAACAGAGTTTTGTTTTAAGGAGTTATATCCTGGCCTGACATGGTATCAAAGCAGGTGCCATTTTTGGTCTTCCTTTTAAATTTTTAACTCCTTCACTCTCTGTTTTGCATCTCTCGCAGGTTGACATCTTTGTGAGATCTCTGCGAATGCTCATCGTTTGAATTCTAATACGTTGCTGATGTGTTGAATAGTGTTGTAATAGCTTGATTTTTCTCTGTTGCTGCCCTTTCATTTGAAGAACAACATATAATTGTTTATATATATTTACCATATTCACCGTATTTCACCATCGTTTGATATACTCACTGATTCATCGTTTTTCCTATCACTTGACGCACTTACCGGCCCCCACTCGGACACAATTTCTGAGGTTTTATGGGCTCATTCTCGACCATTGATCTCCACCCTCAAATCCAACGATTGACGATGATATCGGACACATAAGTTGCACGGCGGTAACCCGCCCAATATGCGCACCTTTTTCTCTCTCCTCCCGATCAACCTCGACCGTAGATCTCTTGACCTCAGATCTAACGACCCACATCAATATCGCACGACCAACATGCTCAACGTTTTCCCATCCAATAGAAGCGGTTTCTTCTCTCTCCTCAAAGCCACGTGTCTGTCGCTCTATGGAATCGGCGCTCCCTTCTCCAAACCACTTACCGCCTTGTGTCCGTCCGATATTCTGCTCATTGCCTTAAAATATCCCTTCGTTGACCATTAACGGTTGGACTTCTTCGCCTCCGATAACCGTTGATCTTCTACCATGAACAATCCTCCTCTGCATTATTTCAACTCATGATTAAACTCTTCATCCTTGAATTACAAAATAATGATCCTCTTCCTCTGGCATCCGAAGTAAAATCAATAATGCATGATATCAAAGTCACCAATATTGAAATGGATATCCCTCTTATTGCTTTTCTCAAGGCACTTTATCATACTTACTCTAATTATCTTGAGTCATTGCAAGCAAATGGAAATATCAAAGATATCACCTTTGACTCTCTTATAAAGAAATTTGCTGAAAGAGAGAAAGCTTTTGGAAAGAAAACAACCCTTGAATCTTCTGAAGAGGCTATGTACCTTGCTCATAAACAAAAGAGTCTTGCCCAAGACTCTTCTAGAGGAATAGGTGGTTGAAGAGGCATAGGAAGATATTTCAGAGGCAGGGGGGGCAGACACTTTCAAGGAGAAAAGTCAGATTTGCATTGCATACACTGTAAAAGAAATGGATCACATGATGCCTCCACTTGCAAGATACCTTGGGATAAAATTGAGCAGCAAAGAAACCAACCCAAAGGTAAAACTAATGACATAGACAAAGGTAAAGCACCTGAATCAGCTCATTATGCTATGGCACAATGTAATATTGGAGTAAATGAAGACTTATTTAATGCTTCACTTGCTTCTTGGAAAAATGATTAGTTGCTTGACTCAAGAGCAACTTGCCACGTGACTCATAAAAAAGATTTTTTTGAAAAATTCACTAACAATGTTGATGGAGTAGTTTACTTTGTAGACCAATCAAAACTCAAGCCATCAGGGCTTGGCACAATCAGGTTTAAATTGCCTGGTCTTCCAGACTTTCTTCTGCATCGTGTTCTATATCTCCCTCAGGTGAGGAGAAACTTGTTGTCCTTGGTCCATATCAGACAGCAAGGCCACTCCATTCATATGTTTGATGGCAAGCTTCAGGTAAGAAAAGCATCTGACCACTCACTTGTCATGACAGGGATTGAAGAAGAAAGGCTTCTCAAGCTGCAAGGTACCTCTGCTCGTGCACAACATTTCTCATACAATTCTAACTATGAAGAAGGTAACTTCCATCAAGTCTATTATGGCATGCTAGATTTGGACATTTGAACTATGACAACCTTCGCTTATTAAAGAAAAATGGTGTTGCTGGATTACCTACGATTCCTAGGAAGCTTAAGCAATGTGATGCTTGTATTCTAGGAAAGCATAGCAAACAACCCTTTCATGATTCACATTCTGGAGCACATAGAAAATTTGAACTCATTCATTCAGATTTATATGGTCCAATGCCTGTCTCTTCTGCAAATGGAAATAAATATATGATGACATTTATTGATGACTACACCAGAATGTGTTGGGTATATTTATTGAAGAACAAATTTTATGCTTTTCAAACATTTAAGAACTTTCATGCATGGATTGAAAATGATGCATAATCTCGTATTGGCTCTATTCGCACTGATAATGGAAAAGAATACACTTCAAATGAATTTGAAAACTATCTTTGCCAACATGGGATCAAACATCAAACCAATGTGCCTTATAATCCCCAACAGAATGGAGTAGCTGAAAGAATGAATAGGACAATCTTAAATATGGTACGCTCCATGCTCTTCTTAAAAAATGTAAAAGTAATGTTTTGGGTTGATGTTGTTCTATGTGCTGTATATATAAAGAATAGATGTCCATCTAATACTATTAGAAACAAGACTCCTTATGAAATGTGGTATGGGCACATTCCTTCGGTAAAGCATCTCAGGGTCTTTGGTTCCACCTGCTATGCCTTAATACCAAAAGTACATAGAAAAACATTGGTGCAAGAAGTCGTAAGTGTATCTTTCTGGGCTATTCAAACACCTCCAAAGCATACCGTCTCTATGATGAAGTCAACAAAAGGTTTGTTTTCTCTAGAGATGTAATCTTTCTTGAATCATCCAAAACTAACAATGTTGTTTAAAGGAAACTTGATCACTTGGATAGATTCACAACTGCAAAATCATTTCAAGAATTTGATAATCAGATTCCACATCTTAAAGGGGGGATTCTTATACTAGATCAACCTGTGGAATCTTCTTCAGAAGCACTCTCTCCCCTATATGAATCTCCAACAACAGATGATACTTTGAGTGATGTGATTGACAGAATTGGGAGACTCAAACTTGATTAAGCTCCAACTAGTCAACAGAGCAGCCTATACCATCTGAGAAAGGTCCCCTAAAGTGGCTGACAAAGACACTTGAAAGTGTTCATCCTGATGAGGTTAGAAAAACAGGAACTAGAAATTCAAATCAGAAAAATGGAGGTAATGTAGGTGACTCTGATTCACCTATTGATATGGATGATTCTTATGATTGTGAATTAAATTTGTCAATAGATTTTGAACCAAATTCCTTCAAAGAAGCTGCTTCTCATGATGAATGGAAAGAATCAATGCAAAAGGAGTATGATGCCCTGATAAAGAATGGAACTTGGAAGTTGGTTGATCCTCCATTGGGAACCAAACCAATTGGCTGCAAGTGGGTCTACAAGAACAAGTATAAAGCTGGTGGCTCACTTGAAAAGCACAAAGCCAGACTTGTGGAAAAAGGTTATGCACAGAAGGAAGGGGTTGATTATGAGGAGACTTTTGTCCCCACAGCAAAATGGGCTACCATCCAAACACTCTTTTCCCTAGCAGCTCATAATGGTTGGAAAGTCCATCAAATGGATGTAAAAACTGCCTTCTTGAATGGAGATCTAAAAGAAAATGTTTTTATGTCCCAGCCTGAAGGATTTGATGTGAAAGGACACGAACATAAAGTATGCAAACTTGTGAAGTCCTTATATGGCCTCAAATAAGCACCACGAGCCTGGTATGAAAAATTGATGGAGCATCTTCTGAAACTCAATTTCAAACATTATGATCTTGATGATGCAACTCTGTTTGTTAAGAAAGTTGGCAAAACAGTTGTATATCTTGTAGTATATGTAGATGATCTTTTGATAACAAGGAACAATGAAAGCTACATTACATCCATAAAGAAGGAATTGAAGAAATGTTTTGAAAGGACTGATTTGGGCTATGTTCATTACTATCTTGGTATTGAAGTAACTCAACATCCAAAGTCCATATTCCTTTCTCAAAAGAAATACATTGGAGATCTGTTGAACAGATTTGGTATGACTGAATGCAATCCTCTAACTACTCCAATGGAACAAAACTTAAAGTTCACATCAAATGAAGGAAAAGAATTTGAGGATGCAACAAAGTATAGACAACTTGTAGGAAGTCTCAATTACCTAAAAACTACCAGACCAGACATTTCTTTTGTTGTTGGAATCCTCTCCAGATTTATGCAAAAGCTTCGTGAGGGACATTGGTCTGCTGCAAAAAGAGTTCTAAAATACTTGAAGGGAACTCAAGACTTTGGAATCAAGTATACACAGGTGGATGACTTCATCTTGATTGGATACTCTGATTTAGACTTCGATGGAGATAAAGAAAAAGGGTATCTACTTTAGGTTATGCTATGAGTCTTGGATCAGGAGCTGTGTCCTGGAGATCACACAAACAATCAGTTCTTGCATATTCTACAACAGAGGCAAAATATGTGGTAGCAGCTAAGGCAACAAAAGAAATTGTGTGGCTCAAGAAAATTCTTGAAGATTTGCAGGTAAAACAAGTGCAATCAACTCCACTCATGATTGACAATACATCTGCAATAAAGTTGGCCATGAACCCAAAGTTCCATGATCGAACAAAGCACATCAAATACTAAATATCATCTGATTCGACATCATGTTGAGGCCAAAACAATCCATCTCCACCATTGTTGCACTAATGAGCAAATTGTAGACATCTTCACCAAAGCACTTGGAAGAGAAAAGCTTGAAAGATTCAGAACGATGCTTGGACTCACCAACAACCCTTCAGATTAAGGGGGGGGGGGGGGAACTTTGACACCTAATTAGAAGGATTGGGTGAATAGTTGTAATTAATGTAAATAAATAATAGAGAAGATAGAGAGTCGGAAGATGAACCGAACAATTACTCCCTTTTGTATAAAATAATGTTTAGCCTTAATAAATAAAACAAAGTTCTGTTTTAAGGAGTTATATCCTGACTTGACAAAAATTTACCAATATTTATAAATTTTAATATCGCTAAAAACATTCAATAAAATAAAAAACCAATTTAAATTATATCCATATTTTCAATTTACCCATACATTGTAGTGCAATTATACTGAAGTGCCAAACATAGTTTTATTTCTAACTCTTATATTTATTTTTCCTAAAGTTAATGTCAAACCAACTTTAAATTATATTCACATTTTCAATTACACTTTAAATCGTGTTCATGTTTTCACCTAACAAAAGTATTGGGTTGATTATCAATAATATATTATTATTTCATGCTTTTATTATTGACGAAGATGTTGGCGACTGAAGCCCTACTCTGCGCGGCCGCCATGGCTTCCCCGAACTCCACTAGAGCAAGCCTGCGGCAGGAAGGTGAGAAGCAGCGGCGGTGGTAGCCGCAATCACCAGCTAATCGTTGCACAGACCAGCGCGTGGATGAAAAGAAGTATAATGGTAAAATCTGCGAGTTGAAATGGAAGCGGAGTCGTGTTGCTAATGACCTGGCCCAACCCAAATCAGAGTCAGGCGAGATCCATCCAGAAATGTACAGCTATCGCCGTAAAGACGTGATCGAGTTGATACTTGAGCCAAGAAACTTGGGGTTAATGACATTGCAGGGGTTCCATTTGGAAATGAAGTATCCTTTTCAGGTCGACTTTAGGACCGCCCATCTTCAGCGCCCAGACAGCAGGATTGTCCATCTTCAGCGCCTAGGCAGTGAGGATGAAGCTGGAACCTCGACTCCTCATTCAGGTAGCCGAGATCTTATTCATCTCCAGCAAGAGAGTTATTAGATTCAAATAATTCTTGTGACAGGCAAAACCCTGCTCCTTGGGGTCCAGCCGACTTTCACAGGGCGCCCTCTTAAAGATTCTCAAACAGAGATTGGGGATTCCTTCCTCCCTTCTACGGCTCCTCTTTGCTGGTAAGCAGCTTGATATCAATCTTCCTCTTTCCTTTTATAATATTGAAAGAAATTCCACATTTATCCTATCTCTTCGTCTAAGGGGAGGTGTAGTTGGGCAATCCTTTGCCTCCAAAGGTTTTTCCTACAAGGATGCAGTACATGCACAGCCTGCCAAGAAGTCTTCCCAATTTGTCGAGGCCCCCAAACCTTTTTTGGTGGACAAAATGGAGGAAACTCCTGCCATTGAAATCTCTCATCCTTCTTTGGATGATCAATACCAAACATTTGCAGAAATAGCGCTCATTTGCAGATTTAATGGTCTATGGCCTCGTACTGCTGATTTATACCAGTGGATCCTTTCTATTTGGACCAAAAACTGCAAAGTCTTCTTCTGCTCGAAAGGCTTCTTTATTGTAGCCTTTTCCTTCAACGAAGATTACCAGAAAGCCTTAACGGGGGGCCCCTGGTTATGGGGATCAGCTGAACTTTTCCTCTCCCCCTGGTTCCCAGATTTTGACCCCTCCATTGCAGTCATCTCCAAGCTTCCTATCTGGGTCAGGCTTCCAAATCTCCCTGCGCACCTATGGCATTTTGTTGTCTTTCAAGGAATCGGAGACACCCTAGGCCGCTTCCTGGCAACAGATACCTCAAGGGGGGAGAAAGGAATATACACCTATGGCAGAATCTGTGCAGAAATAGACATCAGTAAAGGGCTGCCAGATCAGGTCATCCTCAAAGTCGGGGACTTCCATTGGACACAAACTTTAGACTACGAGAATACAGCCTTCAGGTGTCGCCATTGCCATCAGACGGGGCATCTCCAGAACTCATGTGCAGCGTTCCTCAACAAAAAAAGAACATCACTCGCAAATCCAAATCCAAGAGTTGGAAAGCTTGTGATAGGCCCCCTATGGATGACATAGAGACTTTCAGTTCAGATGAGGAGGACATTAATGTGGACGAGGAGAATTTGGAGCATCCGAAGGACTCGCCCTCTGACCGTGCCATGGATCCTTCTGCGCCTCTGTTTTCGCAGAAGCGTTCTCATGAGTCTTCGCCTTCTGATTCAGATAAGGAGTCTCCTCCTTTAGCTCAGAACAATCTGCAAGTTGTTCCGATCCAGCCAGATCAAAATGGTTGGGTCAAAGTCAGTAAAAAGAAAGGAAAAAAATGTAGATTGGATGATTCTGCCCATACGGGGTAGACTCCCTAGACCAGCTCGTTTCTTTCTGCCCTCTCAGTTATCTTTTGCTCATGCTGCGGTTGTTTTTGGGACCGAGGTTGATATCATATCATTTCCGGCTCCCCAACTCCTTTGCTTAGATTCTTTGCAAGCTCTGATTGTACCATATGTCTTTTCTTAATAGATTTAGTCTTATTTACAAAAACAAAAAAACAAAAATATTGGGTTGTTTTTTAATTGTCGCCAGCTCCAAGTTTTCACTTTCCTTTCTCATAGTTTATGTCAAAGAGAACCATACACATTTGCAATTCTATTTCTTTAAACATTTGATAATATAAGAACAACTATTTAGTAATATAGTTATATAAATTACATTTTTGAGTATAACATTAATTTATAATGAGAAACTATTATTTTAAATAAATTTTTTTTACGAGCATTAATTTATATAATAAGTATCCAAAAGAGTCATGTTATAATAAATTTAATATTATTAATATTACAAAAACCATAAAATTTAATTATATTCAATTTATATATTAATCAATTTTTTAATTATAAATTTTTATTATTATTATAAAAAAATTATAATATAAATTAATATATAAAAAATTGCAAAAAAATTACATATAATCAGTAAAATATAGTAAAACAATTATAGGTAATAAGAGTTCAATGTCATAAATAAAAATTAAATGGATATTTGTGGATATGACAATTTTTTTAAATTAAATTGAAAAGTTAAAAAATGACATAACTACTTTTGAAATAAATCTCAACCGTTTATCCTGTGAAAATTCATCTAACCTCGAATCTTATTAAAGCAACAGATATTAATTTAATTAGACAAATACCTTCCACTCTTGTGAGACAATGTTGAATGCCAATGATATTATCTCTATGGGTTGATGCATTTCCCTAACAGTTGACAACTGATCCCAGAACTCCTGAATCATGGTGAGGAAGGGGTCTATGTCTTCCCCCTTTTGCATCCTGGTGCATATCAGCTTTTCCTCCAAGAAAATATTCAGCTGCTCAGAACTGCCTTGGTATAGCATGGAAAGTGTATCCCACATTTCCTTGGTCATTCCCTTGGCTATTATGTGTGACAAAACATGATCTCGAACACCATCTAGGATCAATCTCTTCGCCCTCGGCAACTCCTTTCGGTATTTCTTCAGCTAATCTGCATCCTGGGGAATATCTACCATTACATTAATATATGGCTTTAGGCCATATTCATCCAGAAAGAATGACATGCTTACCTTTGAGATGACATAGTTGGAAGCACCATCCAAGCTATCTCAATCTCGTAGTCTGGTAGTGGCCATCTCAACAAAATAAATTGAAATCCTCCTCTTCTCTTTTGCTCAACTACTTCTAGGCTCTATGCATTCCCTGCTGGAGTGAGTAAATATGCTCGTAATGAGTGTTAATTTGCAACAGAAAATTGAACTTTTGAAGCTAGAAGTCCCTTGAGGAAAATTTCCCTTAGTGTGTGCTCTTTCTTCTTCCTGACGTTATTTGCACTAGCAACTACTATAAAATACTACGTCCAACTAGAGATCTTCTCTGTAAGGGAAATATTGGTTGCTCCCTCTACCTATGGTAATCATCAAATTAGAGAATCAGATTTATCTATCTCTCTCAGAGAAATGGATTTTTCCTCAAGAAATTGACCCTCCTAACCAAGAAACTACACTGCCTTTGAGGGTTAACTTTTGCTTACACAGAGCTATGAAATTTCTCTTCCCTTTTTCTATTGAGCTCTCTAGATTACAATATTTGCTCTTTTACCATGTGAAAATTCGACTAACCTCGAATCTTATTACAACAACTGATGTTAATTCTTCTAATTGTTAATTTAATTAAACAATTTACTTGTTGTGTGCTGCGACAAATATTGAATTAAATAGACTGCAACCTTCACAAACAAAATACCGCCGAAGAAATAAAAACATTGGAAGAAATAGATGCCCACACACAATATGACACTTTTATTTTTGGACCAAGTCCCTGGAAAAACTCACCTTGGGAAAATCGGTGCTTTTGATATTATGCAGTATTGAAAACTAAATACAAATAAATAATTGGCAAGAATAAATACTGAGAAAAATTTCTTACTCCACAAGCGACCCAACACTAACTTCAGCTCGAATTGAGCTGCTCCTTGCTCCCTCTGCATAGTCACTTTGTTAGCCTACGCAGTTATTACATCCCACTAGCTCATAATTGTGTCTCCTCTCACTGTCTTGTCAGTTAATGCTTGGAAAACTGATATTGTTTGCCTCTGGACCCTCTGCTCACCTTCTCACTCACAATTTCTCATTCTCACCAGCAAAACAAAAATCTCCCTAAGAGCGCTTTGTGTTGCCTCTCTGTGCCAATCACTTCCTCTTTGCAATGTACTCGTCAGAACTGGAAAAGCTTCCTCTGGCCTAACTATCTTTGCCCCTCTCTCACTAATTCGATCTCACTAAATCACCACCGTAAATTGAATGCTGCTACTATGGAGATCAATTTTCTAGCAAAATTGAATGCTCAACTCATTTGGTGTATCTTCTCCAAGCCCCGTTGACTTCTTCTTATAATCCTCCTTTGAGACTTCAATGACCAAGATTAAATCCTAATTGATGGCTAGGATTAACTAGAAATCAATCCATGTAATTTTCTAGAACATTATCACCTTGAATTAATTAATTATGATTAATTAATCATATTCCCTAAGTTTAGACTTAGGAAATATTAAAAACTGACTAGTAAATCTAATTCAGGCGTTTCTAGGTGGAATTTCCAGAAACAGTGGCGGCTAGAACACATCTGATGCTACAAAAACTAACATATGCATGACTAGTAATAAAATTATTTCATGAATATTATGTGGAAATTAAAACTCTACCATCCACCTTATAATTATTGATAATAAAATTAACATTCTAGAATTTTGATTCCAAAATAAACATAAATTTAAACCTAATAAAAAACTTTTATTGAATTCCAAATACAACTAAAAATTCATCCTATTATACATAGAATTAGTATGTACAAAAGAGATATTATGCAAATAAGGAAATCCATGGTTCATCTCTGAATTTTGAGATTTAACAATTATTAATTATAATGAGGGTTAAATAAAGAGATGGACTAGACATAGTTTTACGAGTTACTAATCGATATTATGCAAAGAAGGAAATCCATAGTTCATCTCTGACTTTTGAGATTAGCCATTATTAATTATAATTAGGGTAAAAATAAAGAGATGGACTAGACATATAGTTTTATGAATCATTGACACAAAAGATTAGTATAGGTGTGGTGAACTATGTAGATGCAAGTAGGTAATAGTTCCTACGAAACTCGTTTGCAATGACCAGAGAAAAGGACGATTGACTCAGACTAGTGTGTAAAGAGTCATATATATTTTGAATACTATGAGAGCCTTCCACTTACACTACCTTCTTTTTATGCCCCTAAATGATAAATCTTTGTGATTAGTATTTTAATCCAAATTGAGTGCAAAGTACATATTTTCATCGCAAATTTGAGGATACATGGCTCCATTCAATGATAGAATAGTTAAGTACATAGTCGACATTAAACTATGTTCCATTTATGGCATGACAATTTTGTGAAACCCCACTTTACGTCCTATCAGTCACGTTTTGTCGTGGAAGATGAGGGACAAATTCGAGTGTATATTGTACTGGGAAATAACAATGGAGCATGTTATGGGCACAGTCCAAGGATCATTGCTAGTTGTATGCCGTATGCGGCACTTATGGAACATGTAACAATGACAATTTCCAGGCCCGTAGCTGCGTGATTAGATTTGTCCCTAAACACAGCCATGCATGGGACTATCAACAGTGGTCGAGCGACGATGTTTGGAAGATGCCGTTACGATGCATTCATGATATAAATGAGACCACTGCTCATGGATTTGTCGAGTTCAGTGGTAAGTACATTCCCCGTGAAGGGGTTTCATACAGAGGGAAAGTGCGACCCGTGTCAGCAATTGCTCGTGCACTGCATATGCCTTCGTTGTTAACCACACTTCGCAGACATGTGTAATGTGGTTCGGTGAATTGCTAGATACATACGATACCTCCAATGGGATATCTCTCTTTTTACGGTTAGATGAATCTTATTTCAGCGGAATCTGCAATGAAAACGAGAAGGTGACTCTGGCTGGCGTAGTGGGTGGCGTGGTGGGCGCGGGTGCTATTCTGGCCATTGTGCTTCTATTTCTCTGGTGGTGTGGACGACCTCGTTTGTCTGCTACAGAATATGCGTCCTCTGCACTTATTGTATTCACTTAGAAAGAGCTGCAGATTGCAACGAAGAATTTTTCTGAGCGTCTTGGAGGTGTAGGTTTCAAATCTGTATGTAAGGAGACTCTACCAGACAGTTTTGTCGTTGTTGTTTAGAAGTTGGATGGTGTGAAGTTTGAACCAAGGGGAGAAGAAATTTCGCATGTAGGTAAGGTTGCGGGGATTTTGCACTGAGGGCTTCAGAAAACTGTTGGTCTGCGAAAACATTGTTGAGATATTAATGGTTAAGTGTTATCTTATTTGAATTTGTGGTCTGTTAGGTGTTATAGCCAGTTCAGTTTACTTCAGTTTTACTTTATACGTGTTAAGTTTTATGTCAGTGATTTATTATTGATGTTTACTTCAGTCAGCTCAATTTACTTCAGTTCTACTCTATAGGTGTTAAGTTTTACTTCAATGATTTATTATTATGTTTACTTTAGTCATTTATTATTGATGTTTACAATGTAATCTATTTAACTATTTTGAATATTGAAAAGAGCAACCTCTGCTCCAAGTTTTTTCTCATTCTTTATCATAGTATCAAGAAAGCACCAATAAGACTCCAAAGAGAGCAGCATTTCAAATCTTTTGGCCTTGCAAAGAAAAAGCTTGAAAAGGCAAAGAAAAAAGAGCCTCAGAGAAATTGGGCAATTGTAAGAGAAGCCAAAAGCGTTCGTAGGGCAGCCAATAAAAAACTGCGCAGAAATTTTTCAATATTTTCGCACCCTGTGCTTTAAAGCATAGTTACAAAATTAGAATTAGAATTTGAATTCGATTCCATATGGGAAAAAATTTCTATCTAATATTCAATACATAAAAAATTCGAGAGCATACATTTATGATTAATATATTGTTCATTTTTTTTAAATTAAAAAAATTGAACTAAAATGATCATTATATTAAAAAAAAAAAATCATTAATTGTTTCTTATATTCAAAAATTAAAAAAAAAAATCATTTTATCTTTCTTTGGTAAAGTTCCAAAAATAAAAAGACAAAATTATCAAATTTATTAAAGAATAAGACACAAGATATTAAAAGTAAATTTGAAGTGATATCCACATACTACTGAATTTATGTTAGTAAATTTGAAGTGGTCTCCATGCACCACTAAATTTATGTTTTAATCACTATTCCTATCATATCAAATTTATTTGACAATAAGTGTGCATAAAGATTATCCTTTATATAGACAGGAAAAAAACCCTTCTAATGGACTGATCCTCTTTTTTACTTGGACCTAATGCTCTGTTAATTGCTGTGATCTAAAAAGTTAAAAAACCAAAAATATAAGTTTAAAATCTTTATATTTTTTTAAATATAAATCTCATTCTTCTCTATAATATTTAAAAAACACTTATATTTTTAATAAAAAACTTATTATAATTGAACTATAATTTTTTTATATAAAATTTATATAATTTAAAAAAAAAACCAATAAATTTTCATTTTTATTTTTTAATTAAAAAGTTAAAAACTTACCATTTAAACAATAATTTTTAAAATGAAATTTTACTCATACTTTAACAACTATTCATTTTCATTCCTATTTTTTAATAAAACTTACCATGGTGTAGCTGCAATATTTTAACATAAAATTTCAATAATCTTTTTAAGATAAAAAATTGCCATTCTGTTTTTTAATATAAAACTTACCATAAACCAAACAGGTCAGTATCGTAAACATGTCAGTATCGTATTAGGTTTACCGTATTTTTCCACAATCGAACCTTACCGGCGAATTTCGAGATTTTTTGGCCTAATACGGCCGAATTTGGTAACTATGTTTTACGGCCGAATTTGGTAACTATGATTTAAAGAACTGCGCACAGCAGATCTCGTCGGAGCAGCCCACACGGCAAAAGTTTAAATTTCAAGTTTTCAACTCTCACCGAATTCGAAGACTCGTGCGTTTAAGGTGTGAAACGTCCTTATCCGCGCATGAGTTCGTTTCAAAGGTCAAAGGGTCATTTTTTTTTAAATTCACGAAGCCATGCGCTTATTTGTTGTTTTCGAATTTCAAAATAAGGGTTCACAACAATACAAAGTCATAAAAGACTTTATTCACGAAGGTTTTAATTCATGAATTGGAAAAAAAAAATGGATTTTCGTGAATGTTTTTTTAAATGAGATATATTAAAAGCGACTATTAAGAAAAAGAGAGTTTGTTATTTTTATTTTTTAATTAAAAAATATTTGGAAAGAAAAAGGAATTTTTCAAGAAGATGATACTAGCTATAAAAAAGAAGGTATTGAATTTTTTTAAGGAGATTAAAAAAACAAAAGGAGTGGCAAATTTGTATTTGAAGAAATGGTTTCTTCCAAAGCTTTGGTACAAACCCTGACTCTTCTTGGCAAAGTTTACGAGTTTTGGTATTTGAGAATGAGGAGATTCCTGCAAGCTCAAGAGTGTTGGGATACACTTCACACTGCCTATATAGAGCTGACCCAAGAAGCATTGGTGGTCATATCCAATAATCAGAGGAATGGAACTGTTGAACTGAGAAAGAAATAACACAGACTAAATGTTGACTACAAAACTCAATGGATGACTCTATTTTCGATAAGATAACTGGTGCACCCATAGCATATGAAGCTTGGGAAATCTTGAAATTTGTATATCA
This sequence comes from Pinus taeda, assembly GCA_000404065.3. Taxonomy (NCBI): domain Eukaryota; kingdom Viridiplantae; phylum Streptophyta; class Pinopsida; order Pinales; family Pinaceae; genus Pinus; species Pinus taeda. The sequence goes on from APFE030244836.1 coordinate 28,282, forward strand.
AAGTAATGATACAATGAAGACAGTGAAATTACAGACATTGAGATCACAGTTCGAAACCCTAAAGATGTCTGACACATAATGTGGATTAGTTCATGACTAGAGTCGTGGGAATAGTCAATCAGATCAAGCTCATCAGTGAAAGCATTTCAGAACAGAAAATTGTTCAAAAAGTCCTTTGAAGTTTGCCCAAGAAATAGGACATGATTGTAACAACCATTCTGGAATCCAAATATTTTACAACTTTCTTAGTAGAACAATTGACTGGATCACTTCTGACACATGAAACAAGACTCAACTTGCCAGAAGATTCCATGGAACAAGATTTCAAAGAAGAACTCTCATTTGGTAGAGGATTCATAAGCAACAACAAGCGAGGTAGAGGCCAAAGCAGAGGCAGATCATAACATCATCATGTAACAAAGCAGTGGCGACCTCCACAAAACCAAACTCAAAGAAGCAGAACATGGAGCAAATCTAATGTCCAATTTTATTACTGCAAAAAATTTGGGCATTATAAACATGAATTTAGAAAGAAACAGTCAGATCAACAAAGAGGCAATGTCCATCTCTCCAACAATCAAGGGGAATCCTCTGAAAATGGCTCCCTCAACTCTTTACTCCACAAAATCCAAAGTTATGATGATGAGATTCAGAACAAGATGCTTGACTGGAAAACACGCTTCAACATCACGATGGGGGTTGCCCAGGCCATTGTCTACTTGCACGAGGAGTGCATAGACTGCATCATCCACTGTGACATTAAGCCGGAAAACATCCTTATGGATTACAATTTCTACCCCAAGGTGGCCGATTTGGGGTTGACATAGCTTCTAGGCAGAGATTATAGTAAGGTGCTAACGAGCATTAGAGGAACGAGAGGGTACTTGGCCCTAGAGTGGCTCTTTGACCCACCAAATAGTGTAAAGGAAAAATCCACAGCTTCAACATGACATTTATCAAAATAATGGCAATGCGAAGAAACATGGACACACTAGACTCAGAATCCAGCTATCAGGTGTTCTTTCCAGCATGGGCTACAACTCAAATCAATGACGAAAATGCCATGGAAGGGCTTTACAAGAAATTGATGAACGATGGAGACACAGAGTAGGTCTAAAAGGATGTCGTCGTTGGGGGATGGTGCATCCAGGACAACAAAGATGCGAGGCCATCAAAGAAGCATTGCAGATATTGGAAGGTATTGTAGAGGTGTCCCTCTACCCCCAGCTCCCCTCTCTCCACAAATGTTTGCCTTAAAAACCTGACAGTCTTGTGCTTTTCTTCTGGGATAAAGATTCTTCTAGGCATGCACACAATAACAACAATGATCCTCCCTCCCTCGAATCCTCTGTAGAATCTCACTGAGTATTCTCTCTTCATTTTCATTTATATCAAAATATTTTTTATGAAAGTCAAGTAGAATAGAATTATCCCTCGACAATAAAAAAACCTTAAATGGATGGACGAAAGACCTAGAGTCACATTCTGGTTAAAATGCAGGCTTCCTCCCATGGATATCTTTCCTTTGTTTGTTTAATGACAATGTGTACATAGAGAAAGCAATATAATTGTCATGATTTGAATGGTATTTCATTTATAATTTTTTTTTTGTAAAGCTTGGCAGGACCTTCTTTTTTCTATTTATAAAAGACAAGTTTACACCACATATGTGAGATAGGTGGCCTCAACTTGCCCAGTGGGAAACCAAGTCTGTTGGCCACCTATCGTTGTTATAAGCCATCCAAAAATAATATAGTTTCAGGTGATCTACCCAAGCTATATATGTATCTATATCATGATAAGAGTTTGAGTGTATTGATGAACACTAGTATTGCAGTAAGGATGTTGCAACTCCTAGGCTACCAGCTTTGCTTATCAACCCGGGGTTCGTAAAAACTTGGAGGTGACAGTGCTACATGCACAAGTAAAAGTGAAGGTCCTACCTGTTGTCACTATTCATCTGGTGAGAGACCCTAGGGGTTCGAAGCCAGACTTCTATAGAGTTAGAAGAAGCTTGATTCTTTGGTGGAAGAAGAGAAAATCTATTCTAAGAGAGCTACTCCACTGCAGTAATGAGGAAAACAACATGTAATGCTAAATCACCATATCCTAATTAACCACTTGAACAGCTACACTAAGAAGAATTGCTAAATGAACACTAACTTAATGATGCTATCTAAGTTACATAAGTAAAGAGCATCAAACCACACTAATGTGTGAGCAAGAAAACTAAACTAATTTTTTTTTCACTTTTCTTTTTGTTTTTCTTGGTAAAATGAAGCATGCAATTTAATTGTTCTTGTGGATGTGATAGGTGGATGGAAGGTGGTTGGGGATGGATAAAAGGCTTATGGATTGGATGGAGTGGAAGGGTCCTAGGAGGATTTTTGTGACTTCATAGAGGTTCCCCATCAATTTGGCCTCAAAAAAGGCCATTTCAGGAAAACCTATAGGATATACTAGAAACCTACAGGATGATCCTGTAGGAATTACAGGAAACCTATAGGATACAACCGAGAGCTAATTGTGAGGTGTTGGGAAGCTGGAAAAAGGTGTGTGATGAGTGGGATAGGGTGTTATAATGTCTAGGAACACTCGGGAGTCAATATCCAAGAGAAGAGATGGCTAGATTCACTCAATGTGACTAGGGGGACTTCAATGAAAAATGACAAAAAACTAGTGAGGTTGATGGTGGAACAAGAAATGGTTAAGGTTGATGATATGGAAGATAGATGCTGGTGATGAAGTCTAGCCCTCTTCCTGAAGTAGCTACATTACTTAAAAAATGTGTGTCTTTCAAGAACTATGCAACAAGATACATCTTCATAAACTAGAAAAGCATGAATCAATTGCCCATATTATGCATGAAGAAAGTGCTGAAGGAAATGAGAACATGAGTAAGATCTTATTGAAAAAATAGACTAATGGAAAAATATGACAATGAAATGAACCAACTGTTGAATCAAGACAACAAAATCCAAAGCTCATGCAAGAACTAGAAATCTATGTTTTTGGGGCTGTTGAAGGGTCTCTTCCTAAAGTCATGGTCCTAGATGGAGGAAGTGAGGCCAAGGCACCTGCTGACAGTATTGTGGTGAACCTTTTTCTCCTTGCTAACCTGCTAACTGAAAGAAGGAACAAATGGAAGAAAACTAACATACAACCAATCTAATCTACACTGCTGTAATCGAAATGCAGCTACTTAAGAAAATAAACAATCAAACTATGAATCTATGCTAACATACATGTACAATAAAGAGGAGCCTTGGCTTCTAGGGTTCAGCCCTAACCGAAGAGCTTCATCCCTCTAAGCTAACTCAGTGCTGGCTCAAAACAAAACTCATTCTTATTATCAAAACAATGGATTACATCAAAAACTGTCACAAGTCTTGCAGCTTGAAAATAGAGTAGAGTTTTATAATAAAAAATATGAATCCTACTAAGGTTCTAACCTTATCTACTTATACATCTAAAGTCTCCAACTAATTCATTAAAATTAGGGAGGCTCGGCTCCCAAACTCAAGATAAACTGGTGCTTTTTCTTTCACTTGCTTGGCTACCTTCTAGTCCTCATGATTTGGTTGTTTGCACTTCGATCTAATGAAGGAAAATTTGAATGGAGGGGTAGTAAATGAGGGGGATTTACCTCCTATAATTCCTCTCCCTTGTCCCATTCGAGTTTTAACCAAGGTCTTTGCCAAAATTCCTTGCTTTTATCCTTTAATCCTACATTAAATGCAAATTAGACCACAAAGCAAAATATCCAACTCTAACTCATCTCATAAACAAAACATAATCAAAAGTATGTATTAAGTTGTGAGAATAGTTTGTTTGACTAAGCTAGGAGGTGAGTTAAGGCCCATATAATTACCTAATAATGAGGCTGATCATCACCCCCTACTGAAATTGTTTCTCATCCTCTGAGCAACTTAGTCAATTTCCATGTCCTTCATGGCTCTCGTAGCCTCTCTAACATCCCATGCCTCTGCTATGGTCTCTTCTTCTTGTTCATAGAAGCATGCTTTCTTTTCTACCTGTTCCCACTGGCTCTTTTCTTCTTCTTCTTTTCTCCCTTCTAGCATTCCTAGGAGTAGTGGTGGACTGAGTTTTAGGCCTATCCAATTGACCTTCAACCTTTGCATTGATTGCTTATACATAGGTGTCTTTTTGAGTGCCTCTCTCAACCTTTGAGGGGAGTGATATTCCTTGATCTTCAACCTATGTGGCAGCGTGTTCCTTCTCCTTAGGCAGGAATGTATACTATCATCTCCTAGCAGCCTAAACATATCCTCAAAATGTGAAATTTTTTGCTCTTGGGCAACAAGATATCTAGGTGCCAGCGGAGGATCATTTGCAATCAAATTATGGGTGTTGATTATGGCCATGGGATTTTATTGTTCATCTCTAATGAAAAGAGGTTCATTTTGCTCTCTGGCCAATATACTTTTCATCTTTGCAGCCCTTGACTCCTCATGGTTCATCCACGATGCCAATGCCATTAATTGTAGATCTCCTAGCTTGGCATTAGGATCCCAAACATTCGTGTCTGTGAGTACCATGTTGTGCAAATAAAACTCAGCCATGTTGGCCCTATCCTCTAGTGTACTTTGATTACAAAGATCAATAAACTACCTGTAGTCCTAAAATGACATGGTGCCCCTTTGTGCTAGTGTTTTAATCTGAAACTGCAACCATTGTTCTTTAAGGTAAAGAGCATAGGATTTAGCTGGCATGCTACATTGGATGGCCTCCAAGGAGAGGCTGGGCATACATGCTAGTTGATTCTCCCTTTCCTGTAGCTGTCCCCTCAGCCATGCATTTTCCCTTCAAGTTGATCTCTCATTATTGCTTCTCTTTCCCTTATCTTCCATGTGCCCAATGTCTTCCACCCCTTTTGACTTGGCGATTTTCATCCATCGGTGGGTTCTGGCCCTCTCCTTCTCAAGCTCGAAAAACAATGGGATGGAAAATTTTTGAGGTATCACCCTACCTCATTCAATAAACCGGTAGTAGGAGTCTAGGTTAGGTTGGGGGCTTGGTTCCTTTGTTTCAGTGTCTTCTTCTTTTTTCCTTTCTGCTCCCCTACCTTGCCTTCCAATTTCTATGCTTCCTGTAGTTTTTGCAGAGTATCCTATAGGATTGTTTTTACTTCTTGTAGGTTTTGTTGTGGATCCTGTAGGATGGCCTTACCCTTTAAGGAAGTTGATATGGTACTAGGCCTCCTTGCTTAGGTGAATAGTGCCTTAGGGGAAAGCATTTTATCTCTTGGTGTAGGGGAATCTTCAATCTCAATAGGAATTTTTGTTGATATTTGTGGCTTCCCTTGTTTGATTCTTGTGCTCTTTCTTGTTCTGAAATGTAGTGGGGCTTGCCTTCTTCTTTTCCCTTTTTGCTTGAATGGGGAGCTGAGAGCAATGAGGGTAGCTGTTGTCTCCCTCTCAGTAGCCTCTGGAGACACCCTAGGTGACTCCTCTTTGTTTTCTTCCCTTCTTGTTTCAATGCCTTCTTCCTCTCTATTTTTCTTATATTCTTCCTCTTGTTGTTCTTCCTCATCTCCATCAGTTTCTTCCTTAGTTTCCTCTTCTGTTCCATCATCATCCTCTTTCTCTTCACCCTCTTATTCTTCTGCTTCATCATTTTCCTCTGTATCAATTTCTTCTTCATCCATATCATCCTTATCTAGCTCTGTATCTTCTTCTTCCTCTTTTTCCTCCTCCTTACTCACAGAGGGACTAACATCATAAGTGAGGGTTTTGATGTCATCCTCTGTTGGCAAGTCTTTGAAGATTGACCATGTTCTAGGGATTCTGACGATTTGGAAAAAATTCTCAATGAGGATCCTGATCAACCCATGGTGAGCCAATTGTTGGGAATTCCCTTCCTTTACTTTGTCGCTGGTGTCTGTGAGTGATTACATCAAGAAATAGGGTATGCTGAGTCTTTGGTCAATTGGTGTTTCTACCCAAAATCTTAATTCTTCAAGGATCCTAAAATGGTAGCCATAAACAACACTATATCTACCCTCACATGAGATATATTTGATGAGTTGGTAGCCTACCTCACTCCATGGGTATGGCAGACTGTCCCTACTTACTCCATTTTTGTCCTTTGTGGGTTCTTCACCTTCTAAAAAGAATTTCCTTTTTTCCACCTGACTATCTCCTTTGTCTTCTTTTCTCCATGGAATTCCTAGGGGAAGTGTGGTGACCATACTTATGAGCTCTGGGGTGAGATCTATAGTGAGGCCTCTAACTAAAACAATGGCATGGATTCTGCTGTGTGGAGTGAGGGAATGAGAAAATTCTTGAGCCACCTCATCATCATACCATGTGAATTTTTCGAAAAATCTCATCCAGTTGTATCTTATAAAGATTTCAAGCACTTGGGGGTGTTGTTGTATCCTCACAGTGTTTGTGGGTTCTCTCCTATTAAACCCTCCTGTCATCTTTCTTGTGAGGCTCGAGGAGAAAATGAGAGGGTTGACACAATTTTCAAATTCAAGAGGAAAACAAAGCTTACTGTGTATGTAATTCACCTCCCACAGTTGCTAAAAATTCAGTAGATTTTATAGCATTTCGAGTTCATTTGCTTGTAAATGGGGATGGATTTTTATAGCCTACCTATTTAGAATGGTGGCAGTGGACAATTCCCGTGATATCCCATCTTGAACTCATCTCTACCTATCCTATAGACTATCTCTGTGTATCCCGTAGACTCTTCCTATAGGAATTCCCGTGCTTGCTCCTGTAGAAATTCTTTTTCAGAACAATGGATCCTTGCTTCTGGTGGGTGGCCAGAGTTATGAGAGTGACTTGAGTGAGGGAGTTTCGAGGAGGTGAAATGCATAAATGCATGCAAACGATGTTTCATTTCCCTTTATGGTGTTTCGGGGTGAGGTGGTGTGCTGGTAGCAGAGGTACGTTGCCATTTTTGGACCATTGGTCCCCACTACAACCTCATCATTTCCCACTCCTTGTAATCATCTCCCACCTCGTAGATCCGTAGTTAACCACTTCTTGTCCTACTCCTTTTTCTTTGAGTTGACTGCAGCCACGTGTGAGTGGACGCCCAGTTTTGCATGTGATAACTGAACGAAGGTGGCCAAGTTAACTAGCCATCTTTTCACTTATAAACCAACTATCTTGTAACGTTTAAAACTTTTGATTAAATGATGCATATGTGTGAGTGAGCTGGATACTTACCTGTGGTTTTGATGCCATGCTGTAGTTATTGAAGATCAGAGGTGATGCATTGTTTATTTTCTGCATGGTTGTTCTTCTTCCTCCTCTTGTTGTCTGCTGATGGTTTCTTGGCTTTTGCAGGTATTTGTGGCTGAAGATCTAATGTTGCTACTACTGTGGAGCTCGTGGATCATCCTAGTGAATACTTGTAGCTGATGATTGACATTCTATGGGATAGGCTACTACAGGATTTCCTACAGGATGTCCTGTAGCTGCTTCTCCCTCAGAATTCCTTAATCATGTCGTTGGTTGTGGCTGTGAGGATGGTGCAATGAATGGACAGAGGGAGTAGGAGTGTGTGGAGCAAAGTACATTCATTTAATGCTCTTACTCTCCTATGTTTTTTTTTCTTTTTCTTTTTTTTCATAATTGGTAGAAATTGATCTCTTTTTGTTTTGAATGGTGAGTGTAGGGATGATGATAATGGACAAGGTGAGGTGTTAGATCATGTCTAGGATGAATTTTAGGGACCTAACAAACCTACCATATGCCCTCGGATTGCTTCCTGTAGGTTTTTTGGGCCACTGTAATTCCTACATGATCATCTTGTAGGTTTTCAGGGGATTTTGTAGAAAACAAAGTCTTCACATAAATTGAAGCAATCGAGTGGAAAAACGATAGAAATGGTGGAGGGATGCATGGTAAGGAGTGGAGGAGATGGATATGTGTGAGGTAGGATTCCCTTTAGATCTTCTTTTTTCTCCTTAACTATCTTTCTTGTCCACCTGCAAATAACAATTATATCTTTTTCTCTCTCTTTTTTTTCGAAAAACACCTAGGTTGCCTCAGAGAGGTTTTCACCCTAGATGTTTTCCCTCGTCACCTCAAGGAAGGTTTTCACCCAGGGATCTTCCTTTTTTTCTTTTTATTTTCTTTTTTTTTTCATCATTGGGCCACCTCACGAGGTTTTCCACCCAAATATGGGACTCAGGCGCCTCATGGAGGTTTTCACCTGAGTCCTTATTCTTTTTTGTTGGCTTGAGTTGCAATGGAAACCATTAATAGATATGTTCTTATCGTGGCTAGATTATTAAAGGAGTGGTATTGCTTTCATTTCCTTAGTGTGGGTGACCTGGAAACAATTTTGAAGCAATAGTGGGTTTATGGAAGAAGATTTCTAGCATTACATGGATGGTATCTGGGTTATAACCCGCTAATGAATACCCCTTCCAATAACTTGATATGGGTTAAACTTCCCGGATTTCCCCTGGAATTATGGTCAAAGGAAACTTTAGCAGAGATAGGAAATGCCATAGGGAGGTGTGTTTATGTTGACCCGTGGTGCTTAGGTGAGAAAGACAAAAGAGTGGCTTGGATTCTGATAGAAAAAGCTTTCAGAGGTGGTTTTCCAGACCACATTGATATCTTCTAGAGGGAGTTAAAAATTAGATAGAAGCTGGACTTCTGGGGAGTTCCCTTTAGATGTTCAGCTTGCCATCGCACGGGTCATGTTAACAATAATTTCTCGCGGCACCCTATAAGAAGCCGAAAGCATCGTAGTTTCCCCCATTTCGCGGCAAAGTCTTATAGAATAAAAGCCTCTTCCCCAGATTCAGAGAAATTAGCATCTCCAAAAATCCAGTCTCCTTCTGGACCTGATGTACAGCATAAGGCATCTATTGATGATCGTCAACAAACTCCACCGTCGCTCAGAAATTCTGACCCTTTGTATAGAATTTCTCCTTCGATGCCCCCTCTGGAGACAACCTCTGACCATGAATTTCCTTGTCCTCCAAACCCTCCTTTGGAACCATCCTCTGATCATGAAGTCCAAAATCCTCCCCCGATTCCTCGGCCTTTAACAAACATCAACAAGGAGGTCCATATTATCCAATCCTCATCTTCGTCCCCTATTAAGAATAAATATCCATCTGGAAAAGGGAAAGAGCCTCTGATTACGCCCACCGCTGTTAACTCTCCTATTTCATCACCCACAAACTCGATTGGTAGCGATCTAGACTACCTTTTATGCAAGAAATATTTGGAGCTCAGGCCCCTCACCATTCATAAGCCCGGAAATCGAAGATCTCCCTAGATAAGCCCCAATTCTGCAAGTAACATTACTGTCAGGAGGAAAATCAATAGGGGCAGTAGACATTACAGGGGGAGGGGTGAAGGAGCAGGTAGAGGAATCAATAATCTATCCCTCGTCGATATACCCATCATTGATATGACTGATGAAAGGCCCCTTAGAGCAAGCTTGGCCAGAAAGCCTTCTCAATGAATTTCATCATATCGGTGAACATTAGAGGTCTGGGGGCAGACCAAAAATTTGCGGCCTTAAAGAATTTTTTCCTATCAACAAGCCCCAAAATCATTTTAATTCAAGAGATCATGCATGCCTCTTCTGTAACAGTTTCTTATTTCAAGAAGATGTTCCCCTATTGGCACATTTCCGCTTTGGAAGCAAACAACCTTTCATGCAGTTTAGCGGTGTTATGGGATCCTAACTGGATCAAAGCAAAAACATATAGTTGTCTCACGGGCATCCTCATCTCGGCACAAATAATGTGGCATAAATGTCCAATAAATATTTTGAATATATATGCTCCCTACAAGAACAGACTGTCATTCTGGGAAAGTCTTTTTGCTTCAGAAATTTTTGATGTTGAATTTTTATTGATTGTAGGAGACCTTAATATCACCTTAAATATGGACGAAATCTGGGGCATCAATAAGAAAAAGGATCCTAGTGCTGATAGAATTAAGAATGAGTTTCTTAGCAGGAACTTTGTTGACATCCTCCCTCCCAAATTGCATCTGACGTGGGAAAATGGAAGAGTCGAGAAAGCTTATATTGCCAAGAGAATTGACAAATTTATTCTTCATGCTAGTCTAATTGACAAATTAGGCATGCCTTTCTCATCAATTGAGAATGTCTTCATTTCTGATCATAGACCTATTATGCTAGGATGGAGAAGAAAGGGGTTTAGAAAAGGCTACTCTTTCAAATTCAACAGAACATGTTTAGAAGATCCAGAGTTTAATGATATCATATTAAAATCCTAGACTGAGATGTCGTCTCCCGAAGCTTTTCCATTTTTAATGACTTTTAGGGACAAAATGGAGTTCATTTGAAAGGTGGTAAAAGAGTGGCAGTTCAAAAAAAGGCAAGTGAACAGAAATGATCTCCGGGAAATTCAAATGGAATTAGATAGCACTGCGGAATCCATGGCTACACATATGTTATCTTTTAAAATGAGATGTCAGATAAAGGAGCTCCAAAAGAAAAAATCAAAAATCCTAGAACAGGAAGAATCTTTCTGGAGGTTAAAGAACAGAGCGATATGGATGAAGGAAGGGGACGGGAATTCAAAATTATTTCATAATTTCGCCAGCTCCAGACGTGAAAAGAATTCTATATGGAAAATCAGTGATTGAAGAGGAGGTTTCCTATATTCCCAACATGACATTTCAAACGGGGTGGTGAAATTTTTTGAAAACCATTACAAAAGGTCTGAAGAATGCAAGTTTCAGGATATTTTGTGGGGCATTGAAGTGTTTCCTTAGATGTTTGATGATGATCTAAATGATCAAATCTTCCATCCAGTATCTGAGGAGGAGCTGTTAAGAACAATGAAATATTTTAAAAGGGACAAGTGCTCGGGTACAGACAGCTGGACGATAGAATTTTTCATTCACTTTTTCAATCTTATAAAATTAGATCTACTAAGGATGGTGGAAGGATCCAGGATGTCTGGTACTAATATAGCACTCATTCCTAAAAAGGGAGATGCAGAATCCTTCAAGGACTTTAGACCAATTTCACTTTGTAACATCTCCTTCAAAATTATATCGAAGGTCATAGCTGAAAGAATCAAAGGAACTTTTTCAAAATTCCTATCAAAGGACCAGCACGCCTTTCTAAAGGGAAGAAATATTCTAGATGCAGTCGCAAGCACACAGGAAGGTCTGTTTGCCATACATTCTAAAAAAAGTGATGCGGTCATTCTCAAGATCGATCTATGTAAGGCATACGATTGCCTTGATTGGGGCTTCATCAGGTGTTTGCTTGCAAAGATTGGTTTAAGAGCCAGCATGATCAACTGGATCATGGCCTGTGTTGAAAAGCTGGACTATGCGATCATCATAAACGGGATTCCATCTCCTTTTTTCCGTGTGGCCAGAGGTCTTCGCGAAGGATGTCCCCTAGCGTCACTTTTGTTATCCTGGCTATGAACTTGCTTAGCCTTCATATCAACAAGGCTGTCAAGGAAAACAAGTGACGTCCTCTAAAAATTTGCAGAAATATTTCAATCTCTCACAATTTATTTGTAGATGATATTATTTTATTCGGAATGATTTGCAAGTTCACCTGGATATGCTTCTATGAAATCCTAAAGAATTTTCAAAAGGCTACATGATTGCAAATAAACAATGTGAAGTCAACAATTGACCACAATGATATCAATCTAGTTGAAGTTGAATGGTTAGCTGACCTTTTTTGGAATTAAGGCGCAATCCATCAGTCACGGTATTAAATATTTGGGTTTCCAGATAAAAGCAAATGGATACTCAAAGACAGATTGGAATTGGATTTCAGACAGATACTAAAGGAAGATTTCAGTTTGGGAATATAGATTCCTACCTCTGGTGGGAAGAGTGACCTTGGCACAATCAGTATTAAATCAACTCGCGGTTTACTGGGCACATTTATATTTTCTTCCTGCGAGTATAATTCAAAATATGAATAAACTAACAACAAATTTTATTTGGGGTGGTCAAGCGGAAATAAGGAAATATCATCTCTCAAAATTATCCAGTATATCGTTGCCAAAGGGTATGGGAGGATGGGGTTTGCTCGATATGCGCACTTTTGGGAAGGTTCTTTTATGCAAGTCTTTGTGGAGAGCAATTCATGGAGAAGGACCATGGAGTTCCATTATTCAGAAGAAATATTTGGGTAGGAAGGACTTAACATTTTGGTTCAGGGAGGGAAGGATCGACGCCTCATATGGTTCTTCAATTTGGCTTAGCTTTCGTAAGATAGAAAATTATTTTTTGAAGAACTTAATTTGGCATTTCCAAAGTGGCAATAAGGTCCTTATCGAGAAAGAACAGTTCCTGTGCGGCGCCGCGGAGATCAATGTGCCTGAATCTTTAATTAAAATTCTTTCATAGAAGGGGTCTTTTCTTTTGGGACAGTTTGATTGCGGGTTGGCAGGGATCTATTCCACTATGGAAAGATGCAGGAAATCTGGAAATGCCAAGTGCAATCGCCCTTCAATGGGAACTCATCAGGACATGCCTAAGAAACTGCGACATTTTTCACTCAGTGGAATCTGATTGTCTCACCTGGAAAAATTCGAAAGGGATGAATATTGTCTGTGTCAAAGTTGTATATCAAAATTTAATTGGTCTAAAGCAGCCCTCTCTCAATCCTATTTTCCCTCCCATTTTTTGGAAGGCGGGTTGCTCGTCCAAAATGATTTTCTTCACTTGGCTATGGCACGGTCCCGGCTTATGTCCTATATGCAGGTCAGAGGAGGAAAACAACGATCATTTATTTTTAGAAAAGGGGATGGCACGGTCCCGGCTTATGTCCTATATGTAGGTCAGAGGAGGAAAACAGCGATCATTTATTTTTAGAATGCAAAAGAACTCAGCAATTATTGAATCCAGCTCAATTTCCACGCTTCAATCATTGAAGTGTTTCTCTGGTGCAGTGAGCAAAAGGAATCATGGAGAACAATTTTTATTATCACTCTATGGAGTATATGGATGTGGTGAAACAACTCTATTTTCAATGACAACAAATCCCCTTTCTTGGAAATCTTTTTCAATATTGTTTCTCTTTTTGAAGCACTCCCGCAAAAGACTCTCAAGCAAAAAAAGGGCGCTTGTAAAGAACTTTCAAAGGATCACACAATTTATCCAAGGGTGTACTTCGATGGAGCTGAACAGAGAGGTTCCTGTGGCTGTGGAGTTATTATTATGGTAAATGAAAACAATCAATTCTACATCCACTGGAACGGGGGGAAAGGCACCAACAGTAAAGCGGAGGCAATGGCCCTCACTGGCCTTCTAAAATTTTGCCTCTTTCTAAATATTCAGGATGTCTTAGTTTTTGGAGATTCAAAAGTAATGGTGGATTTCGTCTCAAGAAAAAATTATATTTTCATGCCACACCTTCTAGGATGGATGGACAGGATCAGTTTTTTCTGGGGAAGTTTAGAAGGTGGCTCTATTCATCATATCAATAGGGCTCAAAATCAGCAGGCAAATTCGCTATCAAAAAAGGGTCTTCATTCAGCTCCGGGTTCTTGGTTTTTGCAGGTATCATATGAAGGGAAATTTTTTTCTATCCAGGAATTTTCTCTTCCTAATCTCTAAGTTTATGTAAGCAGTCTCTCAGGTTTTCTCTTCGCATTTTGTTTTATATGATGCTGCTTTTGTCTTGATCTCCGTGGAAGTCTCCACCTATGACAACTATATGATCAAAGAAAATCTTGTAGCTGGGTGTTTTTGTCTATGATCTGTGAACCCTATGATTTAAGATAATTGTTTAGCTGGATATTAGTCTTTAATTTGTCATTCTCTTGGCAGGTGTTTTTTTTGGAATATGCTCCATGTTTTTTTTTATTACTATGATCCAGAGCTATGGGTCATCTTCACGTATCGAATGTATAAATATGCCTCTTTATATTCCTCACATAATGCAATATCATGTTTTTTCGTCCTGAAAAAAAAATATTAAGACCATGAATGCCACCGCACTAAAGAAAATTGTTTTCGAGCCACCAATATATCGTGAAGAACCACCACTCGTTTACGAGTCAACAATATCTTGTGAAAAACCAACTACCACTAAGTGTCATAAACGTTACTGTAAAAACATATTAAAAATGTATAAATAATTTTAAATAAAAACTTGTTCGAAAACCTTAGTGAAAAGCATAATATAAAATTTGGTCAAAAGGGATCAGTGGGGGGTGAACGAGGTTTTCCAAGCTATCATTCACTTACTGAGCACTGTATTGATTTGATTGATAGTCTGCTATTTTCTATTCGATTAAAATTGGAAATAAAACCGAGACTTTAGAATAATCCCCATTCCAATTAAACATGTAACCAAAATTTGTTACATCTTAGCGCTGCATTGATTTGATTGATAGTATGTTGTTTTGTATTCGATTAAAATTGTCTATAAGACCCAGAATTCTAACATAATTCCTATTCCAATTAAATACGTAACCAAAATTGTTGATATAGACGGAGTCGAAGAATTCTAATATAATTCCAATTCCAATAAATCTAAATTTTATTTAACCCATAAACATTAATATAACAAGTGTTAATCCTTGCAGACACTCCGCTCATCGACCTCCATGCGGCTCCAGGTCAGTTTTTTTCCTCCTTGTTTCATTTATCTGTTAATCATTGATGCTTTTTATGTTATAGGCATGATTTCTGGAAGGGTATAGGAGGGTATTTGTTTTTTGTCTGAAGCTTCTTTCTCATGTAAACACATCTTCCTCTGTATTTTTTATGAATGGTCTATGATAAACATTGAGGTATTTGGTCCTGTTTATCTTTTATCCTTCTTGGAGTGATAGGGATGTTGATAGGGTGGTTTCGTGAATCTGTTCAGAGAATACAGACTTTATTTGTTTTATCAAAGCCGTGTTCGGACTTTAGAATCAAGATTGGGTCTTGGTGGTGCATTTGTGTCATGTTCTGCTGTTGCATAGTATGTCCAGAGGTTTCTACGTAACTGGTCGGGTTCTTTCTTCCTGGTTGGAAGGGCTGCTGGATGTATCTGGAAGGTATTTGCTGAAGGGTTCTTTGTCGGGATGTTGGATATCTCTGGTAGCTTCTTCCTTTCATCCTTTCTGATGCATGTATCTGGATGCTCTTTCCATGTTTTCCTCTGGTTTTTTTCCGACCTTGCTCGCCATTTTCCGGCAGTTTGGGTTTTTTCGACCGGTTCGTCCCTGCTGAGGTAATGCTGTCGTATGTTCCTTCCAGTTTTTGGCATTTTCTTGATAGCCGTCAGTTTTTAAACCTTCCTCCACTTGCTTGTACTTGATTCTCGTCGAGGTCTCTGTCTCTTTATAGCATGGTGGACAAATGGCATTTTCTATCCATATATCCATTTAGGAAAGTATTGTTCCATTTTCTCGAGGCTTCTGCGTCAGGTTCTTTGTCAGGGTAATGTCATCTGGTTAATCATTCTCTAGGTTTATTTTCGGGCAGGTGGTGTACTTTCATATCCGACCCATATCTATGTTTTTGTTGCCTTGTCTGTATTGATGTGAGTGTGGCTGGTGGTTTATTTAATATGGATCTTCCCTTCGATTCATCTGCCACGGAGGCTATGATATTGGCTGCCACCTTGGCAGAATCTGCCCATCTCAATGCGAGTAAATCTTTTGGGTGGCAGTCCACCTTGGGGGACCTTCTCGTTGGTCCATCGGTCCCACATGTGGATGTGGATCATTGTATTAGCCAAGTGGATGTGCCTTCGCGTCCTGTCGATCGCAATGATGTTGGGGTTCAGGTGGATAAAAGTGCTGGGGCATCTGGGAAAGTCCCGAAGCCGATCAAGACTATCCCATCTCCGGCTGCCATTCATATTGACAGCTCACACCTTTCTGAACGTTTATCCAGTCTTCAGGAAAATGCCTAGTCAGGCGTTGGCATTTCTATGAGATGAGTGACTCTAGGATGCGTGAATGGCTCGCGTCTCAGTGGAAGCCGATCATTGGCTACGTTCCTATTATTGCTGGTCTGCTTAAGGGTTGGTATTGTTTTCATTTTTTAAAGCCATGCGATCTGGAGGCCATCCTAAAGCATCAGTGGGTTTTCAATCGTAGCTTCTTGGTTCTGCACGATGGTACCTGGGGTTTAATCCGCTCAGGAATACCCCTTTAAACCATTTCATTTGGGTCAAACTTCCTGGTTTGCCGCTGGAATTATGGTCCAAAGAATCCTTATTTGAGATTGGGAATGTGATTGGAAAATGCGTTTATGTCGACCCTTGGTGTCTCGGTGAGCGGGATAAGAGGGTGGTGTGGGTGCTGATTAACAATCCATATAGAGGGGGTTTTCTAGCCCATATTGATATATCCTGGGTGAATTTGCATATCAGGCAGAGGCTGGACTTCTAGGGAATTCCTTTCCGATGTTCGGCATGTCATCACACGGGTCATTTGATTAAGAATTGCCCCAGATGGTTTTATTATCGGCGGCATCGTAATGTAAAGGGATCCTCTGGCTCGGTCTCTCTTCCATCGTCGATGAGTCGGTCTTCTTCTGGTTCGGAGGATTGTATGGCACCATTCCCTGTTGTTACTCAGGCTCCCCCTCCGCCGTCGGGCCCCCTTGCTCCGGAGGATCCCATATCCCCCTCGGTGCCCCCCTTGGAGGATGCCCCTTTTTCGATTCCTTTTGGCCCATCCCATCCTATCGAGCTGGTCTCGGACCATGAGGTACCAAACCCGCCTCCGGTTCTTCCTCCCATTTTTCGCTGTAGCTCCAATTCGATCCCTGATCTTTCATCTCCTGTTCCTATATTGGAGAGCTCCAAGTTGGATAAAGGAAAGGAAATTTTGATCTCTCCCACTCTGGCTAATTCGCCGATCTCCTCCCCGACCAATTCCGTCGGTAGTGACTTGGATTTCTTGCTTTCAAAGAAATCGCTGGATCTGAGAGCTCTTACTATTCATAAGCCCGGTGACAAATCATCCCCCTTCATTAGTCCCAACTCTGCCTGCAATATTACTGTTCGAAGGAAAAATGGAAGGGGAAGCAGACATTTTCGTGGTCGGGGGATCGGTGCTGACAAGGGTATCCACAACTTATCTCTTTTTGATGTTCCTATCACTGATTTGATGGACGAGAGGCCTCTTAGAGCTAGAAAGGCCGACTATCCTTCAAAATGAATTTTATGGTCTCCATGAACATTCAGGGTTTGGTGGCCGGGAATTTTTTTTTGGTATTACGGGACTTTTTCTTCTCTGTTAACCCTATGATTATCTTGATCCAGGAATCTATGCACTCCGCTTCTTTCTCCATTTCCTACTTTAGAAATATGTTCCCATCCTGGTATATCTCGGCTATTGATGCTAATGGACTCTTTGGTGGTTTAGTTGTCCTCTGGGATCCGGTTTGGATCTTGGCTAAAAATTATAGTTGTATGGTGGGTATCTTGATGTCGGCTTAGATTCGGGGTCAAAATTTTTCCATAAATATTATGAATGTTTATGCTCCATACATGAATCATGAGCCTTTCTGGAAGAAGCTATTTGAATCTGAGATTCTTAACATTGACAATCTTATGATTGTAGGGGACCTCAATTTTACTCTAAACTTGGATGAAGTTTGGGGTACTTTTCAGAGAAAGGACCCATTGGCGGAATTTATTAAAAATGCATTGCTTAGCAGGAATTTCGTGGATATCATTCCAGCTCAGATGTTTCCAACCTAGGAAAACGAGAGATCTGGAGAGGCCTTCGTAGCGAAGCGCCTTGACCACTTTATTCTTCATGTTAGTCTGATTGATAAGATGGGTATGCCTTGCTCCTCTATTGAAAGGGTTTTTATTTCTGATCATCGTCCGATTGTGATGAGATGGATGGAAAAAGGTTTTAGAAAGGGTTATCTGTTTAAATTCAACAGGTCTTATTTGGAGGATCCGGCTTTCATTTCTCTCATAAATAACCTATAGTGTGATAAGCTGTCTTCCGATCTTCGATTCATGTTTTTGTCTTTTAGAGAAAAAATGGAGATTATTAGGAAGGTGGTCAAAGAATGGCAATACAAGAAGAGACAATCCAACAAGGCGATGTTACAGAAGATTCAAGTAGTG
This sequence comes from Pinus taeda, assembly GCA_000404065.3. Taxonomy (NCBI): domain Eukaryota; kingdom Viridiplantae; phylum Streptophyta; class Pinopsida; order Pinales; family Pinaceae; genus Pinus; species Pinus taeda. The sequence goes on from APFE030244836.1 coordinate 46,333, forward strand.
CTTGATGGTGTTTCGGAGGCCATGGCATCAGACTGTCTATCATTTTAGTAGCGATGTCTTATCAACGAATTACAGAGAAAGAAATCCAAGATTTTAGAACATTATGAATTATCTTGGAGGCTGAAGAGTAGGTTTTTGTGGTTAAAGGAAGGGGACAGGAATACTAAGTTTTTTCACATATATGCAAATGCTCGGTGGGAGAGGAACCCAATTTGGAAAATCAGTGATGGATCGGGGGGCTTCTTGCATTCACAGGAGGAGATCTCAAGGGAGGCTTTGAGATTCTTTGAAAATCAATATAAGAGAACAGATGATAGGTCTTTCCGGGATATCTTGTGGGGTATTGAGTTGTTTCCACAGATGTTCAATGATGAAATAAATGATCAGATATTTCAACCTGTGTCCGAGGACGAGCTGCTGAAAACTATAAAGGTTTTTAAAAAGGACAAATGTCTCGGACCGGATGGATGGTCTATTGAATTTTTTTTCCATTTATTTGACTTAATCAAATCGGACCTGCTGAAAATGGTGGAAGAATCCAGAATTACAGGTTGCATTCATCAAAAGACTTCATCTACCTACATTTCCCTCATTCCTAAAAAAGAAAATGTTGTTTCTTTCTCTGATTTCCGTCCAATTTCTCTTTGTAACATTTCATATAAAATTATATCAAAGATCATTGCTGATAGGATCAAAGATATGTTGTCTCTTCACCTAACGAAGAATCAACATGCTTTCTTGAAAGGGAGGAATATTTTAGATGTAGTTTCTTCTACACAGGAAGGTCTTTTTGCCATAAGGGAGAAAAAATGTGATGTTGTGCTATTGAAAATTGATCTTCGAAAAGCCTATGACTGTATGGATTGGGCTTTCATTAGATGCATTTTAGCAAAGGTGGGTTTACGATCAAACATGATCAGTTGGATCATGGCTTGCGTCAAACAGGTTAATTATGCTGTTCTTGTAAATGGAATGCCTACGACTTTCTTTCTTGCTTCTCGGCGTCTCCGTCAGGGTTGTCCTCTATCTCCCTTGCTATTTATCCTGGCTAGGAATTCTCTCAGTTTACACATCAACAAGGCGATGGAGGAAAACCGTTGCTCCCCATTGAAGATTTGCCGGAATTTCTCTATCTCCCACAATCTGTTCGTGGATGATGTTATTATGTTCGGCTTATTTTGCAGACTTACGTGGAGGTGTTACTTCGATATTCTTCTCAATTTTCAAAAGGCCTCGGGGTTACAAATAAATGGATCAAGATCTGTTATATACCACAGTGATATTGATCAAGATGATTTGGCATGGTTGGCGGATATTTTTGGTTACAAAATTCAACCCATTGGCTTGGGTATCAAATATCTGGGCTTCATGTTAAAATCCCATTGCTATTCCAAATCTGATTGGTTATGGATTCCCCATCGTTATTTCAAGAAAATCTCATCATGGGAATTAAGATGTCTTTCTTTGGCGAGCAGGGTTGTATTGGCGCAATCAGTTCTTAATCAGCTGGCTATTTATTGGGCTCACCTCTTTTATCTTCCCTCGAGCATCATTCAATTGATGAACAGACTCACTACTAATTTTATTTGGGGAGGTTAGCATGCAAAAAAGAAGTATCATCTCTCAAAACTCTCTTATATATCAGCACCAAAATTCCATGGTGGATGGAGTCTCTTAGACATGTGTTCTTTTGGAAAGGCTTTGCTCTGTAAATCTTTTTGGAGGGGTATATGTGATAGGGGCATATGGGGATCGATCATACATGAAAAATATCTGGGTAGAAAGGATTTTTCATATTGGTACAGGAAAGGGTGCATTGGGCCAGCTCATGGATCGCCAATCTGGTTGAGTCTGAGGAAAGTCGAGGCGATAATCCGGAAGAATTTGATTTGGCGTTTTCAATCAGGAGACAAAATCTTGATTGGGAGGGACTCTTTTATGTGTGGAAAGGAGGAGCTTGTCATTCCGGGATCATTATTGGACTTTTTGCACAGGAAGGGCATTTTCTTTTGGGATGGCCTGATCAACAAATGGAATGGCCCTTTTCCCATCTGGTTTGAGGCTTCTGATTTGAATATGCAATCGGACATTGCTTTATCATCGAATCTTATTTTAACAAAGCTCAAGCTTGGGGGGTTTTTTAGATCCTCTGCCCACGACTACCTTTCATGGCGGATCTCTGATAGTTTGGACTCCATCTGTGTAAAGGAAATTTATCGGCTTTTGTTATTTGAGGGTCGGCCACAGTGTATAATTACTTTCCCGGTCTCCTTCTGGAAATCGGGTTGTCAGTCTAAAATGGTGTTTTTTGCTTGGCTAATTTATCATAATAAAAATCTGACATGGGAGAATTTAAAGAAGCAGGGTTAGCTCGGCCCAAGTATTTGTCCGTTATGTAATTCAGCTGAGGAGGACAACCTTCACCTTTTCTTTCTCTGTAAGGTGGCTCGGCTGATTTGGATGCTCTTGAATAAGTTCTATGGATTTCAATTCGAACCACCCGCGTCAATCAATGATGCCTTCATTAGTTGCAGCAAGAAAAAAGCTCCATGCCATTCTATTTTTATTATTGTACTATGGTCTATTTGGAGGTGGCAGAACGACTATATCTTCAGCAAAAAAAGGTCTCCATTGATGGTTTTATTCTCCAACATTTGCGCCTTCTTCGAAGATATTCCCTCTCCCTCCCCAATGTCAATTTGTCAACAAGTTTCTCCTCCTCAAATGGAGCTTTCCTCTTTGCCAAGGGCTTTTTTGATGGGGCCGAACATGAAGGTATATGTGGCTATGGTTTTCATTTGGTGACTGACGTAGATAGCTCTTTCTCCATTCATTGGAATGGAGGAAGAGGGACCAACATGATGGCCGAGGCGATGGCCCTCTCTGGACTCTTGAGTTTTTGTCTTTTTCTAGATCTTCATTACGTCTCTATTTATGGGGATTCTCAAGTTCTTATTAATTTTGTTTCCCAGAAAAATTCCATCTCAAAATATCATCTTGCCGGATGGTTGGATCGGATCCGATTTTTATGGAACTCTTCAAAGGGTGTACCTATCAACCACATTCGTAGGGAGCTTAATCAGGATGTAGACTGTCTTTCGAAAAAAGGCCTTTGGGATGTTCCGGAAATGTGGCACCTACAGGTCCTATTAGATGGCATATACATCTGCATACATGATTTTCTTCCTTCTTTCTAATTAGTCTTCAATTTTCATATGCTTAATTTCTGTTTTTGATAACTGACGTTTTTCCTCAACTGTCAAAAGGTTTTATAATCCATATGCTAGGAGAAATTTTGTGTTTTTTTTACAGGTCTTTACATCTTGCTGATCTCTTCCTGGATATGGCAGTCAGTTTAAAGAATCTTCTTATCCTGTCATTGGAAATCGAGGCTCCTCTGATTTAGTTTTTATGTTCAAGAACTTTTTCCGATATATGCTGATATATAATTTTGTGATATATCAGAGTATTATGTCTGTCAGTAATATGTTTTTTGAATAGTTGCATACTGAAGCAACACATGTATATTCAATCTTATTTATGCTTCATGTAGACTTTTTTATATCTCTTATATAAATAATATATAGCTTTTTCTGCCCTGAAAAAAAAAGTGTTAATCCTTTCCGTTTAATTTAAATATAACTAAATTAAAATAGTTCAGTTTAAATGTAGTTAAATTAAAATATATGTTATCCTTAAATATGTTATTTTTTATTATTAATTTGTACTATATACCTGTTTATTGGCTATGAAATCGATTGGAACATTCATTAAAATTAGAATAATGTGTACTAAATAGTTGAAAATTTAAATTTATCTAAAATTATGATAATCAGATATGATAATATATTTGGCAATTTTTAAATTAAAATTTAATCAAAACAAGAATGTAAGAAATATAGGTTATATATTTGAAATTGGTTTAAAGATAGTAATTTTGGGTGGTAGTTAGTGAGTTTAATTCTCACTTCACTTGGATTCTATTCTCCCTAGTATGGAGTTCGTAGAAAATACATAATTTCATTGAAAGTAATATGGGAGATTAGTTTTGTTGAAAATATTATTAAGGCAAAACCACATTTAATCTTGAAGTAAGACCTAAAATTACTTTTTGATTGTCTAAGAATTCATCTTCCTCAAATGAAAGGAAACCCTTTAAATCATTAGTAAATTATTTCAAATAACAAGATTTTCCCTAAATAATGATAATAACTCTATTAACTAAAATTTACAAATCACTATTTTTACCGGTTAACAACTAAATATAATGATTTTTTTTAATAAGAAAGTATATCATTTTTTAATAACCATTAGAAATAGTTTTAAAAGTTAGTTATATATATATATATATATATAATATATATATAATATATTATATATATTAATATCTATCTATCTTAAAACAAAAGAATAAAGTAATGATCTCTATATATATCTGTTAATTAGTTTACTAAAAGGAAAATATAACATTATGGATGAATAAAAGAATAAATAAAATTAGCTTTGAATAATGAAAATCAAAATACAACATTTAAAATAATTTTTTTTTTAAAATGTATTTGATTTTTGATAAAAATAAATAAATAAAGTTATAAATTATGGCAATAAAAATAATTAATTATAAATTTAATGTTTAGATATCACTCATCAAAATCAAAATTAAGTGTAATTCATAATTCTAGAAATCATGTTTAACTTTTATAAGTGTTTGTAAGACATTCTATGAGGATACCAGTTGCATTCATTTAAGAAATAGTAAGAGGTGATTCTATGTTAGGTTAAAATTTATTATATAAAAGTGTAATAAAGTAAAATTTATTTCACATTAAGATTGTTTTGAATCACAACTTGAATTTGTAATATATATATATATATAATTTCATTAAAAAAGTGGTTATTGATTCAACTGTAATTTGCACTTAATATATACAAATAAAGTTGTAGTAATAAAAAAGACACATGTAATTATATTTGATAGAGTATGTTCTTCTTTCTTTGTATTTTCTAATTGTCATAGTTATTTTTAATCTATATTGAACCTCCACATATTTAGAGATTTAAATGAAAATTTCTCCTATTAAATTTGTTCACATTGAAAATTATGATATTATATTATTTTGTTAATAACATAAATTAGAATGGAAAGTTTGTTATAAATTGAAAAAAGTTATTAGTTCACTTTGTTAAATAAATTGAATATATATTACAAACTATATTTTATGAGATATTTATATATTTTAGCTCATTAATCCATGTATTAAGCAATTAATCTGTTAATTTTTATACGCAATCAAATTACATAAACATTCAATATAGGCATCTGGATCTTATCTCGGTGGAGGTGCTACAATGATATGGCAACGGGATCAATTGATGAGCGGCCTCCAAAGTATCGCGCAGAGAATACCGTATGACACATTTTTGGACATTTAAGCGAAATTTTTTGTATGGAATTTGTTCACATTATATGGTTGAATATTGTATGATATATTTGTTGGAGTTAATGCTCATATTCTATATTTAAGGAGTTGGTTTGTGATGGTTGAGAAATTCTCTCAACTTTTCTATCTAATTTAGGAATAAGTTGGATCTCAGAAACTCTATTTAATAGAGTAATCTGAATGTAAATCTGTGTGTGAGTGTATTTGCACATACACCATTTGTGCATAATATATGATTAAGTTTCTATGATTGTGTGATTTTAGCTGTTTTATCAACATTTGGAGATTTAAATGACAATTTTCGTATTGAATTTGTTCACATTGAAATTATGATATTATATTGTTTTGTTGATAACGTGAATGAGAATTGAATGTTTATTATAAACTGAAAAAGGTTATTAGTTTATTTTATTAAATAAGTGAAATATATATTATCCGATTATATTTTATAATGAGACATTTGTATTTTTGGTTCATTAATTTATGTTTTTGGTTCATTAATCTATGATGAGTATAATACGTTATTTCCATAATCATGAAATTAGAGAACAAAATAAAATAATATTAAAAAATAATAAATATATAAAAATAAAATATAAAAAATTGATAAAAATTAAGTTAACCCAAAATAATATAAGTTTGAACAAAACTCAATCCAATATCTTTTTCTTACTATAAAATAATATATTAAAAATAATTAAATATTTAAATGAACACCCAAGTTAAAAGCATAACATAAAATTGGGTCAAAAGAAATCAATGATTGGTGAAGGCGGTTTTCCACGCTATCATTCACTTACTCAACATTGCACTAATTTGAATGATAGTCCGCTGTTTTGTATTCGTTTAAAATTTGGGAAAAAACCCAGACTTCGAACATAATTCCAATTAAATGTGTAACCAAAATTGTTTACATAGACGGAGACGCAGACTTCTAACATAATTCCAATTCCAATTAAATTGGTAACATTAATATAATTACATATTAAAAACAAAACAAAATATTTAAATACAAACTTTTTAGAAAACTTAGTTAAAAGGATAATAAAATTAAGTCAAAAGGAATCAATGGTGGGTGAATTCGGTTTTCGACGCTAATCATTCACTTAACATTGCATTGATTTGAATGATAGTCTGCTCTTTTGTATTCGATTAATATTGGCGATAAAACACAGACTTCTAACATGATTCTAATTCCAATTCTAATTAAATGTGTAACCAAAATTGTTTACATAGCCGAAGAATTCTAACATAATTCCAATTCCAATTAAATCTTGATTGTATTTAACCCAAACATTAATATATAGATAGTAAAAATAAATAAAAATGTAAAATATAATTTTTTTCCCTAAAATTTATTAAAAGGATATATAATATTGATCATAGTTAAAAGGAAATAAAAATTAGGTCAAATGGATCAATGGTTGGAGAATATGAGGAGACGAGTGTTACCAAAAAATAGTTTAAAACAAATTTAAGCCTAATATAAAATTTAAGATGACTATTATTTATTTATTTATTAATTTATTTATATATAAAATATAGATATATATAAATATATAATTTGTTTATTTAGTCATTGAAATTAACAAAAATAAGAGTTAAAAAAATAAAACAAAATAAGTAAATGGATGTGTTAGATAGGCATGTTGGCGGTGAGTCTCAACTTTCCTATTTCCACTAAGTGAGGAGGATACTAGTAAGGTTATCAATGTGTTTTATTTAAGGAGTTATATCTCTATGGATTTTGTTATGAAATATCTCAAAGTAAGATAATTGGGAGACTTTAGAAATTTTATTGGTTATAATATTTTTTTATAGTCAGATATACCATAATGAGATGCTGTCCTTTGGAAGGATGGTCATGTCCCTCCAACCAATTATTGAAGAAATACTAGGTAATGACTTATCACCTAGAAGAAATAGTCACCTAGAAGAAATAGATATACTAAACAAAACTCTCACCCCCTCACTCACTCTTCATTCAAGCCATGTGCTCCATGATAAGGTTGCTAAAATATTTGATTAGTTACCACTATGATGCCACCAGAAAAGCCCTTCTAAGAAATGGAACTAATTCATAGAGGGTGCAATATCTCTCTCCCATAGCCTTTGTTATCCAAAGAACTTGGTGGAGTTAGGAATCTAGATATATATGTTCAAAAACATTGATTTATGTATTTGTGTTTTAGTCTAATATTCTATTAGTTATTAGAGGCATAAGGACTTTTCCTTGGAGCAATTTCACAAACAAAGGCTTTCATTCACAGGGTTAGTTACTTAGCTCTGGAGTGATTTGATTAATAATCTGCCGTTTTTAGTCCGATTGAAGTTGGGGATAGTGAAATTCTTAAAATTTAAATAATTTACATCCGTAATTGAGCATTACACCTGGCTTCCAGAACTCTAGATTAAGGAGCAACAGCTGCGGAAGGTACGTCGGGACTTGTCAGGGTGGGTGCGTGCACACTCTCGAAGCAGGCTTTGTGGGCGAGTGAACTGCTTTCCGAGGTAGGATTCGTAACTTCTGAACCCCTGCTTTATAGAATCTCCATGTCTGCTAATTGGCCATATTATGAGCAGTGATATCGATTGGTGCATAAAGTTGTCAAGAAAGTTAACGCTGGTTTTCCCTAGAAATAGACATAATGGTCGGAAGCTACAATAGTCAAGTTGCAAAGAAAGACGGAGCTACTTTTACCAGTAAATAGGCATAATGGTTTGAAGATACAATGGTCAAGTTGCTAGGAAAGTGGAAATTTAGATAGCGTTGTGCAGGGAAATAGGTTGTTGAAGGTTGAATTGCAAAGGAATGCTATGACTAACTTTTGATGTCCTTGGATTGAGTAGCACCTCAACTTCTCAGAGATTAGAAAAATTATTTACGAGGCCGTTGGATTGCAGAAAAGAGCTTAGAGCGACAAGAATTCCCTGCGTTCGGGCCGATGACCGTCAAGATGAAACCATTAGTCATGAGCCAATTACTTGTCCTATGTGTGGCTACACGGATGCCTCTCTCACCGACTGATCCATACACCAATATGGTTTCTAGTTATTGTGGGACTGATATTACATATAGGAACGATAGTGCATTCCAGCTTAATGTAAACAAGGTTTTGGAAAGACTAGTGACGGATGTTTATTACAGTGCATCCGGTCTTTATAGTATTGGTGACGTGGGATTTAATACTGTTGTTTATGGGCTTGTCCAGTGCAGAGAAGATTTAGGTCCCTATGATCGTCAACGCTGTGCATCCACGGCGAAGACACTGCTTCTTCAGGGATGCAGTGGCCCTTATGGATACATTCAACTAAAAGGCTGCCTCTTACGTTACGATTATCATAAGTTTAATTACTACAAATCTATAGAGAGACCGGGGTCTTTTACTATGTAGTTTGGTCTTGTTGTGGAAAGAACCAAAATAAAAACGGTATCGTCTTCCAGCAAATTCTAAACAAAGTTTTGGAATCATTGGTGGAGAATGCTAATCCCACAAGGTTCAATACTTCCAGTGTTGTTGAAGGGGCAAACAACAACATTGCGGTTTATGGGCTAGTCCAGTGCAAGGGAGATTTAGGTTCCTCAGCTTGCATACAATGTGCATCGACGGCCAAAGAAAATCTTGTTGACAAATGCTACAATACTTCTGGAGTCATTCATCTACACGGCTGATTCTTACGCTATGCCAATAATGATACTTACAAGTATCTAGAGAATATGAAGATTACTCCAACAGATGTTTCTTGCAACAGTGGCAAGAGCAGTTAGCCAAAAGAGTTCAAAAAAACTGTGAATGACCTGCTCTCAAATATTATCACTGAAGCTCTGTGGACTCCCAAACTTTTTGCTACGAATTTAGTGGGTGTGACTTCGAATTTAACGGGGCATATCTACGGCTTAGCTCAGTGTTGGGGACATCTGGCCCAAACAAGCTGCAGTTCATGCCTAACGTCTGCCTTGGAATATATATTCTTATGCCAAACTGGAGCTCTTGGGTCTCAAATCGCACGTGACAAATGCTATTTGAGTTACGAGGTTTTTGAATTTTTCAACACTTTCGTTCTCTCCTCAAAACCCCAAAGCAAAAGTCCTCGTTTTCCAGGTATCTCCTCCATATAGTTAACAATAATAAGGAGTATATAATAGCTCTGTAACATTTTCATTTTCCCCAACTAAAGCGTAGCCAATTTACTGTGATTTCTTGTGCAAATTCATAGAAAACAAAAATGGGAGCAATCTCTTGCCGAGAAAGGGACCTCCAGCATCCAGTATTTTCTTTCACATATCTTGCCATGATTAGGGTTATATTTGTTTTGTAAAGATTTCATTTTAGTGAATTAAAACACCATTTACTGAGATGTCATGAGAGCATTTGCAGAAGGCAAGGTTCTTGGGATAAGATTGGGCGTAATAGGTGCGGTCATTGGATTCACTGTAACCATTGGCCTTGGATGTGGTGTTTTTCATCTAGCTGAAAAAGTCGGGACAGGATTTATGGAACCCAAGGTCTTGAAATTGTTCTTTAATATTTCATTGTTATTGTTGGAAATAATAATCCCAACCACCGCAATAAATAGCTTGACAATAGCCATACCTGTTAGACGTATTTTTGCAGGTTGTGTCTTTGCTTGAAGATAGAAGAACCGAAGCTAGACGCAAACCATTCAAAAACTCAACAAAGGCATTTAAAGAAGTTATGTACTTGGGTAAACAGATATGGGCAAGCATTCATTTAGCAACCTTTGCCCATACTCTAGAAACACATGCCCCATTCTGAACACACTCAACAACAACATCACATTAATTATTTTGCTATATCATGAATTAAATGTAAAATTGTATGTTGAGTTAAATATGAATGTAAAATTCATTTTGATAGCAGTGTATAGAGGTTAGAGAGTAAGAGGTAAGAAAAAGAGCGCAAGTCTTTGTGAAGAAAATGGTGGAGCAAATTTTGGTAGGTGCTTGAAAACAACAATTACTCTATTTTATTGTGTGTTATTTCGCGGACGTTTAAATCACTATAACTTTTATTTTACTTGATGAATAAGTGGCACGTGTAAATGTATTTCATGTTTTAGAATTCAACACCAAGTTTTTATTGTGTTGCTCCAAAACCTACTTCCTCATTTTTGCCGTGAGTAAATATTCTTCATAAGTCTCTGAAATAGTTGCGCGGTGGGCGAAATCCAAGTCTGGGAAATAGCCTCACTATGTGCGAAGGACTCTATTAGTGTAAAAACAAGTGTTTTTACTAACAATAAAAATTGGTTTGAGCGCGCATTGCCTTTTAGCATATTTACCAATAGGTAGAAAGTTTTTTTTAGGTTCAGAAATAGAAGGTTTTTTTAGGCTCAAAAATGGCAACATCAAGCACAAGTTTGACTAATCCTCAAATACCTCAGTTTAATGGAAAAAATTATGATTATTGAGCTATTACAATGAAGGCTTGGTTTTCTTCTCAAGACATTTGGGATTTAGTAGAGAATGGTTTTCAAGAACCAGTGAATGCAACAGCATACAATGCCTTATCTCAACAAGAAAGAGATGTATTAAGGGACAACAGGAAGAAGGATTCAAAAGTCCTATTTATATTTTCTAAGCAGTTCATGAAAGTATTTTCCTAAGAGTTGCAGTAGCAACGAAGTCCAAGAAAGCATGGGATACCCTCCAGACATCTTACCAAGGCATGGCAAAAGTCAAGATAACAAAGCTGCAAACGTTGAGGAGAGATTTTGAAACACTTTGTATGAAAGAGTCTGATAATATAGACTCATTTTTTACACATGTAAGTGGGTTGGTTACTCAAATCAGGTCTCATGGTGAGACACTTGAGGAAAGAAGAATAGTTGAGAAATTTTGAGTAGTTTGCCAGCAAGGTTTGAGGCCAGTGTTGTGGCCATAAAAGAGACAAAGGATCTCTAACAATTCTCAGTGGATGAGCTTAATGCATCACTGGTTTCTCATGAACATAGATTGAATAGAGCAGCAAGCTCCTCATTTGAGCATGCCTTCAAGACACAAGTATCATTTGGTCAAGGTTGAGGCAGAGGAAGATCATATGCTAGAGGAAGAGGAAGAAGCCCACATAGAGGTGGAAGAAGCAGCCCTTCAAGCTCAAATGGAAGATGCAGCAATCAAAGTCCAAGTCAAGGCCCAAGCCAAAATCAAGCACAAGGTCAGAGGTACGATAAATCTCAAGTTCAATGTCATTACTGTAAGAAGTATGGTCATTATGCAAATGAATGTAGAAAGAAGAAATATGATATTAGTAACAAACCAAGTGTAAATTTCACAAGAGAAAATCAAAACCATGACAACATGTTTTTATCTTTTAATGTAGCACAAGAAAAATAGAGTGATATATGGTATCTAGATTCAAGGTGTAGCAACCACATGTCAGGAAACATAGAAATATTTTCTGATATAGATGAAAGTGTGAAATATGAAGTGACATTAGGGACTAATAGCAAAGTCTCTGTCATGGGAAAAGGAAGAGTTAATATCCTAACAAAGAAGGGGGAGAAGGAATACATCTCTGAAGTTTACTTTGTCCCCAGTCTGAAACATATCTCATGACTGTTGAACAGCTCATGTAGAAAGGCTACAATGTCTTCTTCAAAAATGTTGTGTGCACAATTTTGGATAGGCCTCCAAGCATACAATTGATTGCAAAGGTTCATATGACAGACAATAGAATGTTTCCCCTAAAAATAATATAAGATTTGTAGAAAGAAGGTGCACAAGCGCAATTATGTATGAACTCACAAGAAGATGGAAGAAAAGAAGTAGTTGTCACATAAGTAAACCTTCAAGCGAAGGTAAAACATATGGCACTTGAGATTTGGACATCTCAACTTTGGAGGTTTGAATTTGCTACATAGGAAAGACATGGTGAAGGTTTACCACTCATAGAAAAACCAAACAACATATGTGAAGGATGTATCTTGGGAAAGCAACATAGAGAGACATTTCTAGCAGGAAAGTCAGTGAGGGAAAAGGCACCTTTGGAGATTGTCCACTTAGACTTATGTGGCCCAATGCAGACACCATCAATTGGTGGGAGTCACTATTTATTGGCCTTCATAGATGACTACACAAGGAAGACATGGGTCTTTCTCCTAAAACATAAAAGTGAAGTGTTTGAGCGCTTTTGCCAATACAAGGCTCTTGTTGAAAAGCAAACCAGACATTTCATCAAAGTCCTTAGGACAGACAAAGGTGGAGAATATATCTCAAATGAATTCCTTCAATTTTGCATGGAACATGGAATTCATAAGCAATTTACAACAAGATATACACCGCAACAAAATGGTGTGGCAGAAAGGAAGAATAGGACCATTATGGAGATGGCAAGGAGTATTTTGAAGGCAAATCATTTGCCAAATGATTATTGGGTTGAAGCTGTCACTTGTGTAGCATATATCTTGAATAGATGTCCAACCAAAAGTGTCCAGAACATTGTTCCTGAAGAGGCATGGAGTGGAAGAAAAAAAATGCACTCACATGAGAGTTTTTGGATGTGTGGCTTATGCACATGTCCCAGATGAGTTGAGAACGAAGTTGGACAACAAGGGGGAGAAATGCATATTTTTTGGATACAATGATGAATCCAAGGCATACAAACTCTACAATCCATTAACCAAGAAGGTCATAATCAACAGAGATGTGTAGTCCATAGAAGAGGAAGCATGGGATGGAAGTTTAGAAAAGACAATCAATGTTAAAGCATGCATACCACATGAGGACAAAGAGGAATTAGCAGTAGCAAGTAATTCCTCAACAATGACTCCCTCTACTCTTATTCAAGCGCAGCAAAGTAGGAAACAAGCAATTGCATCAACAAATAATAGGATAGTTTAGCGCAGCCAAGCACACTGCGAAGCGTGACACCAAGTGACATATCAAGCCCATCTTCAACAAGCACAAGAAGGCCAAAATTTAGAAATTTAAATGAAATTTATGAGCAAGATGAAGTTGATAGTAGCGAAGGTCTGAATTCCTTATTTGCATTATTTTTTCATGTAGATGACCCAATTCACTTTGAATATGTAGTTAAAGAAGAAAAATGGGTTGCGACAATGGAGGAAGAAATAGAAGCAATAGAAAGCAATGACACATGGGAGTTAGTGAGCCTTCCGAAAGGAAAACATGTTATTGGAGTAAAGTGGGTCTACAAGACCAAAAGCAACATTGAGGGAAAGATTGAAAAGCACAAAGCAAGGCTAATTGTCAAAGGATACAAGCAGCAACATGGAAGAGATTATGCGGAGACGTTTGTGCCAGTTGCGCAGATGGAGACAGTGAGCGCAGTTGTGGCGATTTCCGCACAACATAAATGGAAAGTGTATCAGATGGACGTAAAGTCAACATTCTTGAATGGAGTGCTGAAAGAGGAAGTGTATGTCGCGCAACTACCTGGTTATGAGATTGAAGGCCAAGAAGACAAAGTATATCGGTTAAAGAAAGCTCTTTATGGGTTGAAGCAAGCACTACACGCATGGTATAGTAGGATATATGCTTACTTGTTGGACAATGGTTTTGACATATGTGACGGTGAGCCTACTCTCTACATCAAAGGGAGCGAAGTTAAGATTCTCATTGTTGTCTTATATGTAGATGATTTGATCTTTACAGGCAGTGATGATTTCCTCATCATTGATTTTAAACAGGTCATGAAGAGTGAGTTTGAAATGACTGACTTGGGATTGTTAAGATATTTTTTGGGAATAGAAGTGAAGCAAACATAAAATGGAATTTTTATCTCTCAAGCAAAGTATGTAGTAGAAATTTTGGAGAGGTTTAAAATGCAGAACAAGTCTGCACCAACTCCAACTGTCATAGGGTTGAAGTTGAGCAAAGAAGATTGCAACAACAATGTCAATTCGACATTATCCAAAACCATGATAGGCAGCCTAATGTATTTGACTACCACTAGGTTGGATATAATGTATGCAGTAAGTTTGGTGTCAAGGTTCATGGAGACAGCCAAGGAGACACATTGGCAAGCAGCGAAAAGGATTCTAAGGTATGTCAATGGGACAAAACAATATGGCGTTTTGTACACAACAACAAGTGATTTCAGGCTAGATGGTTACGCTGACAGTGATTGGACAGGTAGTGCCGATGATAGAAAGAGCACGCTAGGATATGTTTCTCATTTGGGTTCCGGAGCCATTTCATGAGCCTCCAAGAAGAAGCCAACAGTGTCACTGTCAACGACAGAAGCTGAATATGTCACAGCAACAGCAACAACATGTCAAGAAGTTTGGATGAGAAGGATGTTGAGGGATCTTCGTCATGACCAAGAGGGCACGAAAACTATTCTCTGCGACATCACCTCAGCGATTTCATTGTCTAAGAATTTTGTCTTCCACAAGAGGAACAAGCATATTGATGCTAAATATCATTTTATTAGAGAGTTGATTAACAATGATGAAATTGTGTTGTAGCACTGCGGGTCACAGGAAAAATTTTCTGATATTTTCACAAAGCCATTGGTAGGTGAAAGTTTTGTTTATCTCAGAAACTTTTTAGGAATTTACAATGGCGATAGTTGTGATTAAGGGGGAGTGTTGGAAATAATAATCCCAACCACCACAATAAATAGCCTGACAACAGCCATACCTGTGAGACGTATTTTTGCATGTTGTGTCTCTGCTTGAAGATAGAAGGACCGAAGCTAGACACAAACCATTCAGAAACTCATCAAAGGCATTTAAAGAAGTTATGTACTTTGGTAAATAGATATGGGCAAGAATTCATTTAGCAAACTTTTCCCACACTCTAGAAACACTTGCGCCATTCTGAACACACTCAACAACAACATCACATTAATTATTTTGCTCTGTCATGAATTAAATGTAAAATTGTATGTTGAGTTAAATATAAATGTAAAATTCGTTTTGATAGTAGTGTAGAGAGGTTAGAGAGTAAGAGGTAAGAAAAAGAGCACAAGTCTCTATGGAGAAAATGGTGGAGCAAATTTTGGTGGGTGCGTGAAAACAACAGTTACTCTGTTTCACTGTGTGTTATTTCGCGTAAGTTTAAATCACTGTAACTTTTATTTTACTTTATGAATGACCGATAGTCTCATGTAAATGTATTTCATGTTTTAGAATTCAATACCAAGTTTTTATTGTGTTGCTCCAAACCTACTTCCTCATTTTTTCTACGAGTAAATATTGTTCATAAGTGTCTAAAATCCAAGTCTAGGAAATGGCCTTGTGGTGCATGAAGGTAGCACCATGAAATTACCTTCACAGTGCGCGAACCTAGTTTCGCAAAAGTCATAACTCTCCGCCTCTCCCTTCCGCGAAAACGAAAATTAAATTTCCCAAATATTTTTAATAGTTATGATGCATGATGCGGCTGAATTGTGTGTCTGTGAATTGTTTCTCTATTTCTTTACTGCATGAATATATACATACCCTCATGCTATTATTTTTGCACAGAAGTAATCATATCTGAAACTATTATCAATTCGGAGCTCATTTTCAAGTACGATATTTTGAGAGAAGCTACTTCTAACTTTCACATAGAGAACAAGCTTGGCCAAGGAGGTTTTGGATGTGTCTTTAAAGTGAGAATCTATCATCAACTTAACAATTTATTCCATGAAGTATCCAATGAGAAATCATATATTATAAAATTAGTTCAACTAATGATATAGTAAATTAACAGGGGGTTCTGCCGAACGGCCGAGAGGTTGCAGTTCAATAGTGTTCAGCGTAGGAATCTAGTGAAATTGGTTGGTTTCTCCTTTGAAAACTCAGAAATACTACTTGTCTACGAACGCCTCCCAGTCGGCAGTCTTGACAAGCTCTTATTTGGTCTCTTATCGTCCTTGAATGACTTAACGCTGCTAATGTTGGGCCTATTTTATTGGAGTTTACTTCTAAGTTCTATAGCTAGTTAATGCTTTTACTATCACTAGATCATTGTTTGCAGATACAATAAAACAACATTTACTTGATTGGAAAGAGAGGTATAAGATGATTGTTGGAACTGTGCGTGGGTTAGCATATCTCCACCAGGAATCTGAGATTCATATCATTCATAGAGATATTAAAGCAAGCAATATTTTACTAGATCATAAACATAGATCCAAAATAGCATATTTTGGATTAGCTAGACTCTTTCCAAAGTATCAGAGCCACGTTAGTAGTAGAGTTGCAGGGACTATGTAAAAGTTCTCTCTACCGTTCTGTCTCTCGAGGTCCATAACATCATTTAATAAACTAGCACAACCACATTTACCAATGTGGTTGATAAACGTGGATAGGCCTATATAAAACATATATACTGTTGTCACAAAACCATGTACTAAGGGCTGCTACTTAGTGAGATCTTATGCAACTGTTTCAAACCAGACTTTAGACTAAGGATTAGCCTCCCTAGTCAGAGAGGGCTCTCTCACAGGTTTTGATATGCAATTTAAGAACAAAAGATGGCTAACTCTTTATAACAGTGAATGAATTTTAAACTGGTTGGAACAATAAAATCAAGGCTTCTTCCATTGGGCTCATGGAGTTAAACATTTCTACAGTAAACAAGCGATTATTGCATCATAGAAACCAAGGCATATAGTGTCTCACTGTCCAAAACATCAACTAAGAAGGACTGCAACTCAACAAGACATACACAGGAAGTCTGAGCATCAATGATGAATTCAGAGTGATTGCTTGACTAGTGAATTGTAAAATAAGATACATAGAACCAAAACCACACACATTCTGAACATTTGGGACACACGATGAATCTTGGGAAGAAACAACAATATGCTTTCTATTACTGTCAAAGAAACTTTACATACACCAATATGAGAACTCAGTCTTTTTCATAAAAGTCTCCAACCCTTGATACATCCAATTTCTTGCTATATATAGGAAATAAAGCTAAGCTATCTTGAGTCTCCTCCTCCAGCATGAGGGGAGCTCGAAAACCTCTAATTAACTACCTTATCCATATTGAAACTAATTTACTAAATACAGAGGTATTGCTTTTAATACAAAAGAGTCCTAGTTCTAATCAAATTCTGCTACCATCTCCTCGTTTGCTTGATTCCCTCATGATCTCTGACAGTTGTGTTCTTCCTGTAGGAGCTGGACTATATCTTGAGGAGCATTCGTTGTACTGGCTGCTTTGGATTCTGAGTGTGTTGCTGACTCAGCCTTTGATGAAGAAATATCCTCTGTTTACCCGGTCTCTGTTTTGGTCCATGTTCATTTTTCAACAAAAATGCTTGAAGCTGTATAATGACCTTAATGACCATACCATAACACCATCTGCCTGAATAATCTAGATGCTTTGCGAATACTGCCAGGTGTTGAACTCAAAACCCTGGTAAATCCTACCAGAAACCCTAATTCTGCGGTCATAAAGGTACTTTATGAAACTTGGTAAAGACAAAAGGTTTTACCTTTATGCATTAAGGCTTACATTTGTCAACCTTTAAAGGCTTAAGCAACCATGGTGATTTCCTTTCCATCCTCGAAGCCTTTCTCCACAAAATTTGGTGACCTAATCATCGTTTTCGGATTTTCCCTTAAAAACAGTCACCTACAGCAGTTTCGTAGCGCGCTACGAAACTGCTGTTCTTTGCAAAATCACAGTCTTTAATGAATTTTTTCAATTATTTTAGACTGTTACAGCTTCATCTTCAGTTCCAAAATTGCTTACTATCCTTTCTTTAATACATGCCTCAAAAACATTAATTAACTTAAGAAAAATGAAAAAACTTGGTGCAACATCGAAATTTAATTCATTTGGCAGCTAACTTGCCTAGCTGAGCCTTCAGCTTTGCAAGTTCACTCTCCATAGCTGCAATCTCAGACACTGTCTTTTCTATATTGGCCATCTCCTGGTCAGCTGCTTCCCATTTTTCCTTGGTGGGTGAGGTTTTATTTTTCTTGCTCAAAGGAGCCCTTTCCTTTACCTCTTTCTTTCTGCTCTCCTTTGTTTCTTTGGCCTGAGCTACCTGCTTTCCTTTTTGTTTGGTCTGCTCTCTGGTATAAATTATCCTTTTAGTTTCCTGTACTTTCTCTGCCTTCACTGCCTTTTCTGCCTTGTCTATTTTTTCTGTCCTTTCTGCCCTTTCTGGTTTCTCTATCTTAGGCAACGGTTTGGTTTGCTTCGTTGTTACCTTGGCAGTCTCC
Source organism: Pinus taeda (assembly GCA_000404065.3). Taxonomy (NCBI): domain Eukaryota; kingdom Viridiplantae; phylum Streptophyta; class Pinopsida; order Pinales; family Pinaceae; genus Pinus; species Pinus taeda. The sequence goes on from APFE030244836.1 coordinate 64,932, forward strand.
TCACCCTTTGGAATTTGTTCTGCTACTTGTGCTTGACCTCTAGTGATTGGCCTTCTGGGCTTAACCGTGAATTCCTTCCCAGCCTCTTCAAATCTTAGCCTTTTTGAGGCTTTGGATTTCTTAGAGCTGTCAGGAGATGACTGTGTTAGGTCTATTGGCACGGGCTCCACCTGTACAGATGTGGCTTGTTCAAAGTCAATTGCTTCTAGTAAATCCTTAAGACTAGCCTTTGACATGGGACTGTCTTCTACTGCAATTGACTTTCCCTTTTCTTTGCTCAATTGGCTTCTTCTTCTGATCCTGGTTACCTGCGTTACTCCACTTTGCTTGGATGCACCCTTCTGGTATTTCATTTTCTCCTCGGATGATTTTGGTGTCTCTTTGATGACTACGGGTTTCCCTGATTGCTTTGATTTATGCTTTTGTTTCTTTCGGTCTTTAGCCTGCTTCTTAGGCTCAGCCACTGTAGTCTCTTCAACTATTGTTTCCATTATAGGTTCCTCAACCATTGTAGACTCTTGAGTCTTCCCTTCTTTCTCTCTGTCTGGTAATGGGGTTAGACCGGTTTTACTTTGGAAACCCGACATGAAAATAAATGAGTCCCAATCCCTCCCGATCTTATTCAGGCTATCTAACACCAGTAGCTTGATTAAACCATGATGGAAGAGAGATGTCTCATAATTATCCTTTTTATACTGAACTTTGTCACACATTTTGCCTAGACTCCTAAACAAATAGAAAGGAATATCTATGGACGTCTTTCCTGTGAAATGTAACAGAAGTTTGAAATGGTAGGAGTATACTTTAGTGTACCTTCCCTCACATGTGAGGTACTTCTGAATAGCTGTGAGGAGCAGAGCATAATGCTCTTTAATATAATGCCTGGGTATTGCCTTAGAAAGGTCCTCGTTGACATATTGCTCTTTCAGAAATTCTTTGCATGGAGTTGTATCAAACTTGTAGTTTTTAAACCACTCCCGACCACTCCTTGGGATCTCGGTGACAGCAGAGATAACTTGTGGAGATACAGGGAATTCTAGTAATGCAACTTTAGAATTCAGGCCGCTAAAGTTTAGAGCAAACACTTTGGTTACCTCTGTGTGTCCGCCTTTAAGTTTCTCACAGAACCTCCAGCAACCCGCTTGTTTGAAAGCTCGAGCAACACCTTCGTCCTTAAGCGTGAGGTCAAGTCCCTCTGGTTCAGTTCTGAGACATCTCCCAGATCTATGCTCTCGTTTCTCCATCTTGCTCAGAAAATTTCTTGCACCAAAAACTTAATTAGCAGCTCCAATTTACTCACCAGCTTTTGTTTCGAAATGCAGGCTCGCTTGCAGTAGTATCTTTTTGAATGAGAATTCGGGCGGTTTCCTTGTGTTTTTTCAAACACTCACCATTGAATAGGCACGTTAATGCAGCCATGAATAAACATAATTGCACAACCATACCTCATAAGATTGATTGAAGTAATTGACATGTGTGTGATCCTATCTCTAATGGCGGGATGAATCCTATCATGATCTAGAGAGGACGTCGACTGATACATATGAACGGTTTTTGATGACTCACCTCCCAAGATTTGACACTTCAAGGCAATATGCTGCAGAAAATGCCCGAATCCCCGATTTCGTAGCGCAGACAATCATGAAATGACATGCCGCGCTACGCAATGGCTGCTCAGGAATGGTGGACAATGATTGCGCAGCTAAACTGGCCAATCATATTATGCTACGAAACTGTGCAAAGTCAGAATGATGTAATCAAGACTAGATATGCTATGATAGATGGAAACTAACAGTTTTTTACAAGGACCTACCTCAATACCTTTGGAAAAACTGATTTTAAAGTAATACACCTAAAAACCTTTTGACTTGAAGAAAAAAAATAAAAATAAAAATAATTTATATGGATCTTTGTACATAGGTGAACTTGTAATCTTAAGTGATAACACCTGGTATCACAAAAAGTTTGATGGTCTGTGACATAAAGAAGAGTTATTTAATGACAGGGTTGAAAGGGCAACCTCATGTCTTAATTGTAAGTCATTTATTTGTCTTTCTTAGTTGTAAGTCATTTGTTTGATTTTGAGCGTTATCACATCAATTATTTCGCTAATCCAATATGCATGGCCTGTATTTCTCACCTAATGTTAGTTACTTGACATGGTTGATATAACATTCAATTCTAGACCACTTTTATTTTAAGTCAGAGATTTTATTGATTAAAAGGATGTTCATATTTTGATTGGTTTTGTAAATTCCACGTGGATGCTATTTTTTCAGGGTGAGCTTTTTGCACCAGTAAGGTCAGATGATTCATAGAACATAAGTATACAACAAGTTCATCTTTGGCCTTTGTTGTGGATCTGTTATTATTTATATCATTGATTGATGGTTATTGATTGATGTAAAACAAAGGATGGGAAGGTCCTACCAATTATCTTGACAAAAAAATCAAATGGAGTGGTAAAATTGTGTTTTAAAGGGTGAGCCAGAAATCAACACTTGAAAGGTAGAACTTGAGAATAACAAGCTATCTGATATGGACATAGAAACACAACAGACCGTGGAAAAACAAATGATGGTATTGATGAGTCTTCCCTGCAAATAAGCTCTAAATGTTAGACCATTGCCCAAATTTCAGTTCTCTGCAATGACAATAGTGACTCTAGCTTTATTTGTATGAAAGTGACTTTGGCCATTGTCCTGTTCGTTTCCTATGAATGGTTTTGGTTTTCAAACTCCAACTAGTTTGTTGTTAAACTAATTAAATTTTTGATGACAAACTTATAGTTTTCAAAGCTCTTTTCTAAATCTATTTTCTTGAGAAAATTTGTCTTTTTACTTTAGGTATTGTAGATTGCTACCATGTGACATATGCTATGATATAATTGCATGTATATTAAACATAAGTGTTGTACAACATAGTCTTTTTTAAATATAAAGAAACAAAATTTCCAAATACAAAGTTTGTTAATTAAGAACATATTTTAGACTTCTTAGCTAAGTTATGATTATATTTCAGTAGGGGATTTCGTGTATGCTGATATTGTGTTGTCTCTTTGGGTTTTTTCAGGTAACAATGGTTAATAAGGAATGTGTTCTTGAGCAGCAAACACACATCTTATTCTACTATCGACACGGATCTCCATGGTTTTCAGGCATGGCAAAAAATACGCAGATGTAAGTGGGATCTCCAATGTCCATGTTGGATGAATTTAATAATAGTGATCATTTTGATTTCTTGTCAGATAAAGAATGTCACAAGTCAAATTCAAATAAACAGAAGCAACTTAAGAATGAAGGTGAAGCTATTTCTTTCTGTCCAAGTTAACTTCTTTTATTTGTTGGTTACTGTCATGTTTTGAGTGCGGACTTGTGAAATTCCAATTTGCACGTTGGTTTATGTAAAGGGGATATATATATATATATATATTATATATATATATATATATATATATATATATATATATATATATATATATATATATATCATATCATATTTCATTCATGGTTTCTAGAGATCCATGTTACAATTGCACGAAAGTTTAGATATCATTCAGATATCTAAACACCAAACAACAATATTGAGATTTTTATTTCACTTAACTTATAACATATTGCATCTGTCTTCATCAATATTCTTCTTCCAATTGCTATCCACTTATGACATTTCCATTGCAATATTTGGTGCATTTGCTAGTTATAGGTCATTTATAGATTATAAATGTCTTCAGAGTTTCACTTCTAATTGAGTATTCAACTAAACATATTGATTCTCTCATACATAATTATTTTTCCTTCCACCCACTTTTCATAACTTCTATAACCATTAGGTAGGGACTTGCAACTTCAATGTTGCTTTGCTTGTTTAGTAAAATATTGCTGAGACTTTAAGTCTAATTCTTTAAAGGGTGCTAGCTCAATGGAAGAGCACTTGCTTTACAAGAAGGAGGTTGGTGATTCGATTCCATCGTACCGTGACATCAATATAGAATGGCGACGATCAATTTTTAGTGACGGAGGCTCTTTTGACCATCAAAAATGAGCTTTGGTGACATTTTTCGACCCTCACCAAATATGAAATGGTGACACTCAATGAACACCACCATATATACGCATCCATAGTGACGACCCTCAAAGGTCCGTAACCATAAATCATTGTTGTTGATATGAAATGGTGATGGTCGATGTCCATCATTATAGTCATTATTCGTGACGGACCTTGAATGTCACCACAACACCTATACTTATGGTAATGCAACTTTTGGTGATGGTCAACGAACGTCACCATATATATGCACCAATAGTGACGACCATGAAAGATCCATCACAATAAATTGTTGGTTTTCATATGAAATGGTGATGGTCACTATCCGTCATTATAATCAATATTTTTGACAGACCTTGAATGTCACCATAACATCTATACTTTTGGTGACACCACCTTTGGTGACATTCAGTTTTTGGTGACAGAGGCTATGGTCCATCACCATCGCTCATATGAAATGGTGATGGTAACTATCCATCATTATAAATCATATTGGTGATGGACTTTGAATGTCACTACAACACCTATACTTTTGGCGACGCCACCTTTGGGGACGTTCAATTTTTGGTGACGGAGGTTATGGTTCGTCACCATTTCTCATATGGAATGGTGATAGTCACTATCCATCATTATAAATCATTATTAGTAATGGACTTTGAATGTCACTACAACACCTATACTTTTGGCAACGTCACCTTTGGTGACGAGTGCTCTTTTGACCGTCACCAATGAGCTTATGGTGACATTTTTCGCCCCTCACTAATGTCCTTTTTCCTTGTAGTGATCCAACCCGTTACTTCTTGTCCTCCACCTCGAGACTCATCGTCGTCTCGAGAGTCTGATTCAGAAACCCCTGAGAGTCCACAAAGGTTTGTTTTATACCTTCCGAGTCCGCTATTTGACCTGTTTGTGATATCTCCTTAGCATCCCTATAGTCCATACAATCAACCTGATGTTCCTTTGGAGTTATATCCTCATTCATCTCGGATTCATCCTCTCCAACTATTTCCACCTATGGCTTTGGAAGGCGAGGTTCCAACCTCTCCTCGAGGTCCTTTGGAAGTCTCTGGTACTCACACTCTTGGTGTTGATAATGATTTTGAATATGACTTTCATGAAGGATTTCCTTATGTAGGAAGAGTTCCATCCCAACCACCTCCTGAAAATAGTGGGCATATGCTTCCACATGGTTATACAAACTTTGCTCAACTAGTTTCGGGAACTCCTAGTGCTTCTTTGTTATACCAAAATCTAATTTGGTCATCAAAAGCTATGCATGATTTTAGTCAGTTTATTCCTAATGTGACCTGTCAAATCCCTGTGCAAACTGTCATTACTTCAGTTCCAATTCAACCGATGATTCTGTCACAACTGTTACCTTCATTTCAACCTTCCATTCCGGTGCAACCGACAATTTTATTTTATACGTCTGTAAGTTCCTAGATTTCCCCATAAAGTGGACAAAATGTGCCACCTCCTCATTCCCAACATGGGGCGCAAATTCCAATTATCCCTCTTGTTTTATGTGGAACCCATGTGAGTGGATCACAACCTCACATGGTTGGAGTGAGTCAACGTGTTAGTGGTATTCCTAATCCCAATAATTCATTTGGGGTAGGTAATATGCAATATCAATAGCCTTATACGGCCCAAATACCTCTCCAACAATCTTATGTTCATATGGTTCACAAACACTGAAAAATCCACCTTATATTTCACAAGTAGGTCTTGATGTGCAACCTGGTCAAAATCCTATCCCCAGTGCATATGGTAAAATCCCAATTGGAACTTATCAGTACGAATAGGGAATTCCTCAAGGAATTGTTCAACAACCTTTACTGCAACAAGGGCAACCTTTATAATAGCAAGGGAAACCTTTGCAACAATAGGGGCAACCTTTGCAGTTTATCCAATAACCCAACCAACCCTTGTATCCACAAGATCAATCATTGCAGCAGTAAGGTCAACCCTTGTAGCATCAAGCTCAACCTTTATATCAACAAGGTCAAACCTTGCAGACATAAGGCCAAACCCTGTAGTAGCAGGGCCAACATCTTTATTACTAGGGTTAGGAGTTGCAGAAAACTTACAATCCATATGTCGCGCACAATGTTTATTCACCTTATGGTTATCAATGGCTTATGGTAGGTCAATATCAACCCTATCCTGTGCAGAATCCACATTATGGTCAAGATATCTTTTAATGGGGGAAAAATTAAGCCCCTTATGGCTAAAATCCTCCACTTTGGGGTAGAACCCTTACTAATAAGGTTGGAACTCGCAGAATGGGTGTTACCAAAGGCCTTATATGATTTTTAGCACATAACTGCTATTTCTAGGGACGTTGGAACTGCCCAATGTCTAAAGGCTTACTAATGATTTGATATTTCATTTGCCTTATTGGCCTCCCGTTCCCACTAAAATTCTAAGCGATTTACACAAATTCGAAGGAAAAGCTAAAGAGGACCCTCAAGCCCATGTGATGACATATCACTTGTGGTGTTCCTCCAATTCCTACATTGATGATTATGTTCGTCTCCTCCTCTTTTAGCGAACCTTGACAGGTTCTTCTACAAAGTGGTACATCGAGTTGCCTCGAGGTACCTATGCAGACTTCAACTCTTTGGCCATGGCCTTCTTCACCCACTTCTAGTTACCAGTTCATTATGAGATTGGTACCCACTTGCTTACATATATGAAACAAGATACTGTAAACCTGTTGGGAATGGGATCCCCCAAAGGGCAGTTTTGGGGCTAAAAGCCCATGTTTGAGTCAAATTTTTGTAAGAAACTTGTAAAAAGTCCACATTTTGTGGTCAAGGAGCGCGTAGGTGTTATAATTTATAAAGGGTTGTCCGTCCTTTGTTTTGTAAAGTAAAGTCTGCTGTAAGAGATCTACCCATGGTCCACAGACCATGAGATTGTATAAAAAGAGCTAAGCTCTAAGTAGTTTTGGAGACACATAAGATAAGAGAGTCATAGCTATAAAGTAAGAAGTCTAAGTTTTGGGTCGTAGCGTAGGTAGAGGTTCTCTGGCTAAGTGCGTAGAGGCCTAGGGTATAAGTCCAAAACTGAGTGTGCGGACCCCTGCAGCTGTGTTCGCAGGGTGGATAGAGTCTGTAATCACTTGGAGGATATTAATAAAGAGAAGTGTTCTGCAATTTATGTGTCTTTGTTCCGATTAATGCATCTTGTCATTTTATGTATGGATTTCATTTATAATGCTATATGGTGCACGAACGTGTATAATTATGATGGATAACTGAACGCATATAAGAATATCTGTTTACATGGTTCTAACTGTGAGCATCTAATAAGACAAGTAATATTCTTAAGATAACTTGACAATCTTTGCAATATGCTTCCGCAATAGCGTGAAAGAGTCTAGATCGAGGGTTAGGGCTACGCGAAGGTCAGCCATACCCTTTCGCGGGGGTATCAAAGGGAGGAATAAAGGGTTAAGTAGATAGTGCACTAGGATTAAGCGATCTGTGCGAAGGCAGGAATAGAGGGAATAAACCGACATCATGACCATCTCAAGGTGTGGAAACTTGGTTCCAACATCCCCCCATACTGGTTCAAGTGAGACACCGGTCCGCGTTCTCGGGCTGATGCTGAAAGGGCCATTAGTGTAGGGATTTGTTTGGCTAATTAACGCTAAACCTGGGTTAGGCCCCCTCAAGCCAACAAATAGTTCCATTTCCTAGATCAGAATCTGCATAAGAGATGTGTGATGTCGTATCACTGGAATCCGAATAAGAAAGAGATTGGAGACTAGTTGGATAGGAAGATCCATGAATTCGTGGCGCAGGAGAATAGAAACCCGTGACTGACAAAGGAATAGTGGCTAGATAGGTACCTGTATACATAGATCCATGAGATATTTTTCTTCTCCTTTCGAATTGAGCTATACGAATGGATTGCGAAGCTAGTAGATAGTGAAGGAAGGTGGAAACTTGATGGTCCTATTGTGTGGACCCCAAAGCTAGTGCGAAGGTTGGAAACATCGGAGGATAAGTTCGCTCATGCTATCGATCATTGACTCGATCGCGTCATAGGAGAATTTGTAACTGAATTTGCAGTCGACACCTCAGTCAGCTACAATGAGGCAAAGAAACGCTTTTTCAAAGGACCGCAAGGTAAGTATGTGAAATCTTTGAATACATCGATTAAAATGCTATTATGTGAAAAATAAATCTTGATGTTCAGAGCTACGCGAAGTGGAAAAACTTACAGAAATGAAGGAAAACATGGTCTTGAATATAGTCCGTTGATTTCACCTCCGAGAGGTTTTGAAGAGGGAATAGCACAGGTTTCTTCGTGAAGTGCTATTCAGTTAATAAGGCAAGGAATCTCATGAATACCACCTCCACCCACACCACCTCCAACTTCACCATCCATCGCCTGTGACTTCACCCGTACCACCTCTGCCTCCACTGCAGTTCAGTATGGTGAATTCAGTGAAGCTACCTTTGTTCAAAGGCGTGGGGAATGATGACCCGAACTAATTCTGGTTTGTTGTAAAAGCTGCATGGGAAGCCTAAGGAATTACAGATGACAACATGAAGAAGGAAACATTGGTTAGTGCTCTACAGGATCGCATGCTAACCTGGTATGTCAAGTATGCTAATGATAACCCGAATGATGGAGTGCCAAATATCTAGACCGCATTGAATAGAGAATTCAGTAGGCCTAAATTTGAAGCATAGTCTATTGTAGGGTTCAAGGAAATCATGATGCAACTAGGTGAGACACCTTGGGAACTTGATCAGAGCTTGAAGTGTACAATCCATGAAGCTAACATGAGCCTAACAGAAGGACAACATCATGAGTGGTTTGTGGCTTCGTTCCTGCCACACTTAAGGGTTGCGTTGTCACAATAGAAGATAATAACTTAGGCGGAAGCCTTGGAGATTGCAATGAGACTGCATGAGACCCCGATGCAAGATCCTTATCTGGGGTTCAATAGATCCACGCGCAATTGAAAAATCTTTGCCTTGAGATGAAAAGTTTGAAGTAGGATAGAACATTTCGACTAGAGGTTCACGAAGAGGTATGGTGTCTAAAATGCAAGAGTCAAGGGCATGACAAAGACCATTTTCCAGTCTTTGTGAAATACCTTATAGGAGGAGGACCGATGCCTTTGAGGCCGGAAGCTCAAACATGACCGAGAATGGGGCTTGCATTATGGTGCGCTATATGTCAGGTAGCAGGAAAACATGCCACAAATAACTTTCATTTGCTACAAAAATTTGTTCAGACACCGCAACAGCTGTTTTACAACTTTTGTAGATCGGTAGGGCATGATGAGAATAATTGTAGAAGCTATGAGTTGATGATGGATAGAACACCCGCCTATAGGGTATAGGTAGAAACACAACCCCTTGACCAGAGTGCAAGGATGGCGCAGACAGGCTTTCAGGGGCACGAACGAGGTTTAGGTGGAGGAGGACATGGTAGAGGTCAGGGACAGTTGATATGCTACAATTGTAGAGGCAATTGCAGAGGGCCAAGACACTATGCTTGCGATTGCACCAACCCAACACATCCATCATGGAAGTATTACAGTCTGTTTGATCATGAAATGGAAGATTGTCCTACGCTAATAGCTAAGATACGTGACAAAGGGGCACTACCACCTCCGCTGACTCAGAACCTACAGATGATGATATCTGAGCTGTGCAAAGAGGATCCAAATGTGAATATAGTGCTCTAAAGTGGAATCACAATAGGAGATGACAAGGGAAAACAACTCAAAGATAGTACATGGGTGTGCAAAGCTCTGGCAAAGGACGCTGAGTTCAATTTGAAGTGCGCACGAGAAACCTTCATGGAAGCAAAGAAGAGCTTTGTTGAGGCCTCCACCTAAGGAAGAAAAGATAAGCCTGATTAGGAGATGGACCCTTCTATGATTACAAATTTCTTGGAGACCTGTATGAAGTTACTACGCAATATTAAGGTTGTGAAAGGGTTACAAGAGATTATAAATAGATGCGCCAGAAACACCCCGAGTGAGTTGTGAGTAGTGTGAAAGATAGGTAAGCATAAAACATGGATGGGACGAGAGATGAGACTGACCACACAGATAGGAGAGTATGAAATGGATCAGGTTATCTTGGACCTGGGGTCAGACGTGAACATCCTACCTAAATGTACGTGGAGCAGATGGGGAGACCCATGCTACAGTGGTCTCCGATTCAACTAAGGATGGTGAATCAGTAGAAGATCATCCCCATGGGGCAGCTGCAGGGAGTGACTGTGGATATTGAAGGTGTGAGTGCGCTAGCTGACTTTGAAGTGATAGAAATTGTGGATGACAACAACCCCTACCCTGTGCTCCTTGGGATCGATAGGGCTACTGATATGAATGGGGTAATCAATCTAAAGAAGTGAAAGATGATATTTGAGAAGAAATCACTACGTGTGACAGTACCCCTAGATCCTGCTGAGGGATTGCGCTATACTGAACCAGTCCACGATTATGAGGGAAATGATGATCTAGACTATATCTATAAGATAAAAGCACGAGACCAAGATTCGGTGAATCCAACAGTAGATGGAAGGATTACATGGGATCGCAAGAGTTCATGCACCTCGAACTCTGATGAAGAACTAGAGTGCTGGCAGAATTGGTTACATGAAGTAACTAAGTTGAGTTGTAACATGATGACCCAGTCGCTGCACTGTGTGTCATCAGAGGTAATAAATATGCCTACTTATGATGGCTTGACTAATATAGATATTTTTTTGGATGCATTTGAAAGGGAGGTACCATAAAAGTAGTGCTTCCAAGCATTGGATTGGGCATTGCGTGCTATGCTTTCAAGATGGTGGGGTACGCATAAGGGAAGCTTTGATGATTGGCACGAACGTAGGAGAATGATGATAACTCGCTTTGGGAAGATCAAGATACGAATGACAGAAAAGTATGATGGGCAGGATGATCCGTGTGCACACTTGGCTAAATGGGCCCAGGCTTATGGAGAGAAGCCCCAACCTAAATGGGTGAACTTGTTCTGTCACACACTGGATATTGTCCCAATGAACTGGTGTGTAGAAAGAGAGCTCTGCCATGGGATAGGTGAATGGGATATTCTGGGTGAAGGATTCATAATGACATTTAGTTTTGAAGATGGGTTTGACAGTATTTATGAAGCGCTACAAGAGGTGAAAGCAACGATATTTAGGATACCGCAGGATCATTTAGACCTGATTCAACCTGAATGGGCTACTTAGCTGAGTCACACAATAGAATTCTATAATGTAATCGCTAAAGAGGAGGATGAGGATCCACAAAAGATCAGTGGTTCAGAAACATAAGGTCACCGCGAGGTTGATAATCTTGATATAACCGTGCCGCTGAAAGTGAAACAGGTAAACATTGGTACGGAGGCAGAGCCCAAATTCATGAAGATTGGAGATTACTGGGATGACGTGACAATGAATAAAGTCATTGAATTGCTTCGTGAATACCAGGATTTGTTCCATACCAAGTTTACAGATCTAAAAGGAATAATCAGGGACCTAGGTGTTATGAAGATCATGTTGAATCCCAATGCGAAGCCGGCTAAGCAAAGGCCTTGTTGTCTCAATCCGAAGTACAAAGGAAAAGGTCTGCTTAGAGATAGATAAGATGCTTGTGGTAGGAATTATTGAGCCTGTGGAAGAATTTGACTGGGTAAGCCCAATGGTGGTACATGAGAAGAAGCAGAAGGATGAAATAAGGATATGCATGGATCTCAAAAAGCCAAATGACGCTTGCGTACATGATCCTTTCCCGACTCCCTTCAATGATGAAGTGTTGGACAATGTAGGTGGCCAGGAAGCTTACTCCTTCACTGATGGGTTTTTGGGTACCATCAGATCAAAATTGCATTGGAGGATAGGAGCAAGACAACCTTTGTGATTGAGTGGGGTTGTTTTTAGTACAATGTAATGCTATTTGGATTGAAGAATGCACCTACGATATTCTCGCGCGTAGTCGTTGTGGCATTCAAGGAATTTATTCATAAGTTCTTGGAAGTATACTTTGATGATTGGACTGTGTTCAGGCTGGTGAAATTCCATGTAGAAAGCCTACACCTGATGCTGGATATCTGTTGAAGATATCAGATCGCGCTCAATCTAAAGAACTGATTATTTTGTGTTCCTTTTGGGACCTTGCTGGGTCATGTGGTTTCTAGATAGGGACTGCTGGTACAGCTTGCGAATATCGCGTTGATACTGAACTTGGAAGCGCAAAGGAGTGTGAAATAACTAGACGCTACCTTGGGACATATAGGATATTACATAAAGTTTATCAAAGGCTATACCTAGATCACCACGCTTATGGAGAAATTGTTGAAGAAGGATGTCACGTTATGCTGGAAGGAAGATTGCAAGAAGAGCCTGGAAGATTGAAAGAAAATATGATCACTTCGCCGATCTTAGTCTTCTTGGACTGAAAGAAGGAGTTTCATGTACATGTTGATGCATCATGTATAGCACTGGGAGCAATACTGACCCAGGTTGGTGGAGAAGACTTGGACCATCCTATTGTGTTTGCAAGCAAAAGGTTATCCAAGGTAGAGAATAACTATTCCACTACCGAGCGTGAAGGGTTAGCTATGCTATACATGCTCCAAAAGTTTAGGCACTACTTGCTGGGAGGCCATTTTAAGATGTATACAGATCACTTCGAGCTAAAGTACTTGGTCAATAAGCCTGTGTTGGGGGGAATAATCTACAGGTGGCTCTTGTTGTTCCAAGAGTATGATTTTGAAGTTATTGTGAAGCCTGGACAATTTAACACGGGACCAGACCATCTATTGCGCATCGAAACAGGGGAAGAGCCCACTAATTTGGAGGAAGGGTTGCCTGACATGAAGCTATTTGTAGTGCATGTCGCAGATGGTCATTTTTAGGATATAATACACTTCCTAACGACAGGGACATCCCCAGAGGGATACACCATCCAAAAGAAGAAGGAATTAGTAGTGCACACAACAAATTTTTCGGTCATTGCTGGGAATCTATATAAAGTGGGGTCTAATGAGATATTACAACAATATGTACATCAGTTTGAAAGAAGAAACATCCTCATGGACACTCATGGGGGCGCTACGGGATGACATTATGCAGGGAGAGCGACTGCGCATAAGATTCTATGCGCAGGGTTGTGGTGGCCAACCCTCCATCAGGACTCGAAAGTGTATTGCAAGGCATGCGATGTGTGTCAAAGGACTAGAAGGCCATTGCGGAGGAATGAGATGCCCTTGAATCCTCAGATGATGTTGCAACCCTTTGAGAAATGGGTAATAGATTTTGTGGGACCCATTCAACCCCAAGAAAAGACGGGAGCAAGGTACATTATCACCGCAACAGAGTATTTGACTCGTTGGGTAGAGGCACAAACTATTAAGGATTGCACAGGTGCAACTGCTACAAAGTTCCTCTTTGAACATGTACTAATGTGATTTGGTTGTCCAAAAATCTTGATAAGGGATCGCGGTATGCACTTTCTGAATGAGACAATCAACTCACTAATGGAGGAATTTTAGGTATATCACTAGAAGATCACGCCTTATCACCCACAGGCTAATGGGATGGTTGAAACGTTCAATAAAGTGCTCGAAAATGTGTTGACCAAGGTTTGTAATGCTCAGCGAAGTAATTGGGACCTACGCATACCTGTAGTACTATGGGCTTATTGAACGACATGCAAGAAATTGACTGGACAAACCCCTTTAGGCTTGTCTATGGTGTTGAAGCGGTAATGCCTATGGAACATATTGTGCCTAATTTGCGCATAACAACACTTACAGGTATGAAGGATCACAGAGCCCTGGAGGAAAGGCTCGCACAACTGGATGAACTTGAGGAAGAGAGATTTCTAGGTGGATTTTATCAACAGGTCCAAAAGCAGTGTGAAAAGGCATGGCATAATCGACATATTAAGCTGCGCACCTTTAAGGTAAATGACCTGGTTTTGTTATATGATAGTAAGTTTGATAAATTTCTAGGGAAGTTCAGGATGCACTGGTTAGGGCCCTATGTCATTAAGAATATTACCTACAAAGGAGTGGTATAACTGGTCAAATTGAATGGAGATCTCTTCCCAGGGAAGGTGAATGGCAGTCGCTTGAAGCCATACACTGTCAGTCCGACCATGTGACTAGATGACAGTAGCACAATCTTAGTGCTCCAAGCATCTGAAAGGAGGTGTGGGACTATAAAATACATTGCCTGGGTTGGGGAGTTGCACGATTGGAGGATTGTGAGAAGCAAGGAAGTGTCACAGGGTCCGTGACAGCGCGGAGGGAGCTGAGCTACCCAGTGAGAAATCATAGGTCGGCCGGAAAGTGTCCGTTAAAGTCACTGTTCATGATTTGACAGTTGAAATGCGACCAAATAGAGCGGGTGATCGACATTTAAGATGGAATTTATGGCTCAAATCCTTGAAAATATGCCGCCAATATGGCATTAATGAAACAAATTTTGGGGGAACGGTCAAATTTGAATTCAAAATGCCTTATAAATTATAGGTAGCTATCCAGTAAAAAACACTTGGCATTTTTAGAATTGAGTTTTTGAGCTCTTAGACACCCATGAACCAAGAATTCTTCAAGGCTTTTAAAGAGATTCCCACATTTTCAAACTTTCCAGAGATGTCGCGAGCACTGATAGAAATCATTATGTTGGCACCTGCAAAAGTTATAAATACCAAAGTAGTAGAGGAGGCAACACAGGAAATGGAAATAGAGGTAGAAGTAGATGCTCTAGAGGTCATTGAGGTGCTTGTTGAGGTCCCTAAATCACCAATAATGCTGAGACTAAAGCTGACCCCCACCAAAGAAACCGTGAAAGATAAGAAGGGCAAGCAACCTGCTATACCGGTGCGTGCATTGCCAAGGAGAAACCCACCAAAAACCACCGCACAGGAGAAAGGAAAGGCCATAAACTTAGAACCAGAGGAGGAAGACATTGAAGACATCCCAATGGACGATGAGGATGTGGGAGTTGAAGCCGAGGAGGTTGAAGCCCAGGGTGCAAACCCTATTACTCGGTTGCCGAAGTATATCCCTCCATGCAAGCCTAAGACCAAGGTACCAAAGGACATCGATGAGAGCAAGACTCCCTTGCAAACCCCTCTGGTTTCAACGATCTGTGCTTGGCATGAGTGTCATTGCCAAAACTTGAAGACTGGGACTTGGCAGACCATGAGAAGTTCCCACACTTGGCGACCAAGTGGCTGATGTGCTGCATCATTGATACGAATATGAGAATGACCGCATTGGAGCCACGGAGGTGGCTCAAGGGAGTAGAAAAAGCAGGGTTGCTCAACCTGCTCTGGGTGCCGCATTGCAACCGCACCATGATAACAGTTTTGGTCATCAAGCAGCTACTATGTTTGGTGCATGATGGGTGTCTGTGGCTGGAGGAGCCGATACCCATCACGAGTAGGTTGATTCATCGGATAATGTGATTGCCATATATAGGAGAGAGTCTAGCCATGATCTTTGGTAGAAAAGGTGGCGAGCAGGCTATCATGGAATCGATGAAAGAAAAATTTAAACTGGTGAAGAAGCCACGCAGATACGCTATATCTAGTATCTGTAACCCCACTGTGAAGGTAGCCACATAGATCCTCGCAGGGAAGGTGATGAGGAAGTGTCATGCCGATGAGGTGATGGTACCTATCGTTGTGCTCACAACACAGTGCGCTGAAGGAGTATAGTTCAACTGGTCAGAATAGCTTCGCGGAGAGTTCTTGGTGAACTACCATGAAGCACAAGAGCTCAATAAGACGTTCCACTACGCGTGGATCTTGCTGTCAATTGTGCTAGTAGCGTGGGAGCTACCAGAGGATAGCCAATTCCCTTCAGTCATGCTAGACCTCCTTGAAGCAGCGAAGTACGCTTTGTTGTGGACAACCAAGGATGCACACCGAGTCAAGGAAAAAAATATCTTTTGGATCTTGATGGAAATGAAAATTTGGGTGGCCATCAATCGCAAGCCGCGATTTTCGCCTACGGTGTATGCCAACCTACAGGGCTACGCTGAGTTTAAAGCATACTTCCATTGAGTATCCATCAGGGTGTAGAAGGACCCTGTGCAGAAATGGTATGAGTTGCCTTATCTGGCAACTAATGACGCCATCGATGTTGTGCCTCATCAATGACTGACAGAGTGGCGCAGTACTACAAACTTGGCGGTGGGCGGGAGAAAGTCTATCACGCAGAAGAAAAAGGAGGAGGCCAAGATTAAGATGACACAACAAGCTGAAAAGAGGAAGAAGGAGGTTGCTGATAAGGCTCAGGTGGAGTGTGAGGCCACGCAACAGACATGGAAGTAGACAGGTGGGACAGAGCGAGGCTCTGATAAAGACGTGAGGTCACCTTCGCCTAAGACCGAGGAGGAGACAGATGAGTATCATGACACAGAACCTTAGGAGACATCCGCTCACATCAAGCACCCAAGAGAGTTGGAGAAAGGAGGGCCCAGGAAGAAATCAAAGGCAACTAAGACCTCATTGGGCCCCATCACATTAACAAAGGGCGACTTGCATGATATCGGTGACACAGTGAGGGATGTCACTGCGGAGGACCTGCAATAGTTTGAACAACAGTAGCAGATCATCTTAGGGGCCATCCAGATAGGGTTGTAGGAGTTGCAGGCTCACGCGTTGCAGACTGGCATGGTGTCTATCAGCTTGGCTATCGACACTTCAAAGGCTACCGACATGCTGCATGCGAAGGCCTCCAGTGCAATAGTGTTGCCTGATGGAGCACTGATCACAGAGAATGAGGCTGACGGGCCCACTATCAGTGCCTTAAAGGGAGTTGGGTTGAACCTGGCAATGCTCCCGCGTGAAGCACTCCACCTCCTGCAGGATGGAGTAATTGCAGAACTGAGGGCCTGTGAGAAACGCCCTCCAGGTGATTAGTGAACAACAAATCAATAACAAGCAGATGGCCCTACAGAGAAATGTTGCCATCTCCATTAAGACCGAGGCAACCAATCAAAGAAAGCACATTTTGCAGGTTGTTGAGGAGGCATGCAGAATGGTCCCATAGTTGGCCATTTTGGAGGAGGAGCTAGTCAAGGTACACATCCGCAAGTTGGCCACAGGGTTGTGTGACACTCGGACTGAGATGGCGTAGGTTTGGTTTGAGTTGGACCACAAATTATAGAGTTACAATTGAGGGCCCAACCTTCAAATCTGCTAGAAGTGAAGGAACTATGGGCAATCACTGTCATAGAAGCAGTAGCATACTGCATGCAGTGGTTTGAGCAATCATTTGAGGTCTTGACAAGCTTGCAGGAGGACCCCAATGTATAGAGGCTAGAGACAGAAGTGCACGACCTACAATAGTGCTACGATGAGGTTAAGGGCACAACGCAAATCGTCGCACTGACACAGAGACTAGCCAAGCTACAGGAGGCCAAGCAGCTGAAGGAATAGGTGGATGTAGTGCTACACAAGGAAGAAGTGCTCAAGGTGAGACTAAAGCCCTAGCTGGATGAGGCTTACATAGTGACATGGAATATCAAAGGAAATCTTCCGACTCTGCAGGAAACACAAAAAACTCTTTAGGCTGACAGCGCAGGAGAAGTGACTGAGAAGACAGTGGAAGACGCGAAGCAGGCGGTAGCTCAGTGCACAACCGAGGTTGCGGTCATACGGGTTGAGCTGGAAGGACTTTGCACAAAGATCTTCACGCCTACTGAGTGACTCAAGGGCAAGTCATGATGTTTTTGTTGGGGGCCTGTTGGGAATGGGACCCCCCAAAGGGAATTTTTGGGGCTAAAAGCCCATGTTTGAGTCAAATTTTTGTAAGAAACTTGGAAAAACGCTGAATTTTGTGGTCATGGAGCACATAGGTGTTATAAGTTATAAAGGGTTGTCTGCCCTTAGTTTTGTAAATTAAATTCAGCTATAAGAGATCTACCCATGGTCCCCGGACCATGGGATTGTATAAAAAGAGCTAAGCTCTAAGTAGTTTTGGAGACACACATGATAAGAGAGTCATAGCTCTGAAGTAAGAAGTCTAAGTTTTGGGTCGTAGCATAGGTAGAAGCTTTGCAGATGAGTGAGTAGAGGCACAGGGTAGGAGTCTGTAGCTGAGTGCATGGACCCCTGCAGCTATTGCACAGGGTGGATAGAGTCTGTAATCACTTGGAAGAGATTAATAAAGAGAAGTGTTCTACAGTTTCTGTGTCTTTTTTCTGATTAATGCATCTTTTCATTTTATGTATGAATTTCCCTTGTAATTCTATATAGCGTGCGAACATGTATAATTATGTTGGATAACTGAATGCATATAATAATATCTGTTTACGTGGTGTTAACTGTGAGTATCTAATAAGACAAGTAAGATTCTTAAGATAACTTGACAATCTGTGGAATACACTGCCACAACAACGCGAAAGAGTCTAAATCGAGGGTTAGGGTTGCACAAAAGTTAGCTGTACCCTTTCACGGAGGTATCGAAGGGAGGAATTATTGGCATTATAATATAGGTTTTGTCCTTGATGGCAACTCACTCAGATGACAGATCATAGTGCAGTAGGTCAATAGCAAAGAATTAATGATCAAAGAGAGGTATATGCAGGTTCACCTTGACAAAGACGTGTATACACGCGGGTTAATAGACCAAAAGGAGTGTATAACGTACACACACACTTTCACAAAAGGAAAGGGGAATATATATTGGAAAGCTAAGTTTTGGTCCAAGGTATTTGGTCCATGGTATTTTTATTCATGGTATTGGTCCAAGATATTGGGTCCAAGGTATTGACCCTAGGTATTTGGTCCAAGGTATTGGTCTTAAGTGGTTTTGGTCCATGGTATTGAGAAAGGCCTAACACTATAAAAGGAGGAGAAGATCATTAGGCCAAGTGTGGAAGTATTGAATATCTGATGAAGTGTGAGATCCAGTATGTAGGTTATGGGTTTGTGATGCTTTGCTTGATCTGAACCAAGGATTCACCTATGTGGATGATGATGGATGATGGATCGAGATCTTAAGGCTTGGAATGTATTATCATTATGTGGTTTGATCATTGATAGACTAGATCTGAATACTGACACATGTTTTATTTTGCAAATGCTATGATCTGGGTATGACTGAATTCTGAAATATTTGTGAAGTGTTTAAGTTAGTATTTGCAAATATTTACACGGGTTCGCTTTGGTAAAAGTGTGTATACATGCTAGTTTGGCTCATTAGAGTAGTGTGTACGTTATGAAATATGATATTTGAATTTACAAATGGTTTTAGTGGCTGTTGCAGAGTTCTGGGTTTTGCTTTGTGTTCTGGTGACTGAGTTTTGATGACAGGTCTTCAGTGATTCAGTTGTGGGTGATTCAGAGATTGATGATTGGTTAATGAAATGGTTGTATTATAGTGGTGATTGATTTTGAGCTTCAATGTTGTTGATGGGTCTAGTATGAAAATTGGATGAAACGCAGCCTTCAGATTATGGCGTTGTGTTCAAGGAGTATCCAGTCTGAAAATTTATGAAATGGTCCTTAGAGGAAGAAATAAGGTCATAGACTTCTTTAGGTTGACGCCTATGTACTAGTAAACATATCGGCTAGTAAAATATCTAGGGGGTTGGAGCTCCCTTCCAGTAGAAGCTGGAAAACGAGAGAGGGTTGTAGCCTTCTATAGGCCGGCGCCTATGTACTAATAAATATATCGGCTAGTACAAGAGCCAAGGGGTTGTAGCTCCATTCCAATAGAAGCTAGATAACGAGAGAAGGTTGTAACCTTCTGTAGGTGGGTGCCTCTGTACTGGTATGAGTCTGCGCTAGTACAAGATTGTAAACATGTTTTTCTTATATTAAAAAGAAGACAGCAACATGTGGTTTTTGTCTCACATTGGGTTTCCACCTTATATCTTGGTTTTCATGTGTGTGATGATCCGTTCTATTTTTACTGCACCTGGTTACATTTTATATGGTTAATGAAATTTTGATGCTGATTAAAGATCAACATATGATGAATTAACTGAATGATAAGTTTGATGGATATATGCTAGTTGCATTAAACGTAGTTGCTTGTACACTCGAGTTTCCTTAACTGAAGTAGCGTACATAAATATGATTATGGAAATGAAAAGTTATTGACTTGCTAATACTGATTCAACACCTCCCCTCTCAGTATTATTTGCAACAGGAATAAAGGGTTAGGTAGACAAAGCCCTAGGACTAAGTGACCTACGCAAAGGCAGGAATAGAGGGAATAAACCGACATCACGACCATCTCAGGGTGTGGAAACTTGGTTCCAACATCCCCCCATACTGCTTTGGGTGAGACTTTGGTCCACGCTCTGTGGATTGATGCTAAAAGGGCTAGTAGTGTAGGGATTTGTTTGGCTAATTAACATTGAACCTAGGTCAGGCCCCCTCAAGCCAACATAACCATATCTCCGATCACATCCATGAATGGAGATGTCAACATCACCTCATCAAGTTTGAAATCCCTAATGAGTTGGTAATTGAATGGTTCACCAAGTCAATCATAGATATATCAATGGGAGGTTATGTTATCGAGGATCAAGCCATTGCTTGTGCCTTGTATTTAGATTTGGTTTATTCCCAATCTGGCACGTTGTATGAAATTTTTCTTGATGCTCCAAGGCAATCTTTGGATCTGGCATCTTCAAAGTCTCTAGATGTACCACCTGTTAATGGCATCATTAGATCAGTATCCCAAACTTCCACTCAAGATTCTTCGAAGCAAAAATCAGTTTCGAATACTGGACCTCGGGGTGAGAGCAGATCATCATACACGTTTGTAAGTTGGGAATGCATGTATGTTGGTTAATGATTGTTATAAGAATTATGGTTATGTACATGCATGCCATTCTACTGTTGTTGTGGTTGCATGCATAATAGATGTTAATTAATCAGTGCAGTCATATGTAAATGCATCAATTAGTCATGCATGGTAAATTTTTTATTATATGCTTTGCGGTCATACACATGATGATTATGGTCATTACATTTAAGATATTGATGATATATGTGTCGTGCTAATCTAGATTGACTAGTGCATATGGTCATGGTTATGATATTCATTTATGAGTTGATATATTTGTGATATTGCATCGTACTAATCTAGACTGAATTTTGCAGATGTGATAGCCTTCCCAGAGATACATTGAGGTATAAGTTCAATTATGTCGTCCATTTGGTTTATCTAACATGGTATGTTTACAGGTTGTTTGAATGTTTGATTAATGACATGTTATGAGTATGTGTCTATAAGATTGCATGAAGGAATGATCTTGTTTTAAGATGGTTGTACTAACTGTAACACCCTCTTCCCACATCTACCCAACTAACCAACCAACCTGGGTAAACATGTGTTTAAAGACTACTATGATATAATTAAACCTGCTAGGTGACCTTAAGGAAGTGGAATTGACGGAAACACATCAAACATACCTTCCACATCAACAACAATAATCCCAGGAGCTATCCCAACCACTCAGGTATCATGCGCTGGGTCCCACTGAGTTTTTAAGCTATTAAACCTCTGGACACTCCTGTGATATGGGCATGCAACGTCCATAGAGCTCTAGACACTCCCACAAGCTTGCATGCCTACATACAGGGACTATTTCTAACAGACCTGTGCCAGAGTCCATGGGATTTAAGGCACTTTTCAAGCCCAGAATTCCAACCACTGCCATTTGGGGATTTTTGAGGTCTAAAATGGGCCTCCTAAGAAAAATGTGCAACCAAAATAAACTTTATAAGAAACAATAGGATTTAAGATGATGATGTCAACCATGGGGGATGATTCACCATTTTTGGAGTAAAAAAGTACAAAGATTAAAAAATAATAAAATAATAAAAGTACTTTTTCAACTCGTATTTTCAACTTATCTCCCTAAGTTTTTACTCAATTTTTTAGCGAGAGTACTCATTGGATGCAAAATTTAATTCCTCATCCAAGGAGTACCCATGTTGCCTACTTTTGATGGACCCTACTACATGAAAAATGAGAAATACATGAAAAACGTGATTGCAATTACAATTTTCATGTACTTATCATTTTTTGTGTAGTAGGGTCCATCGAAAGTATGCAACATGGGTACTCCTTGGATGAGGAATAAAATTCTGCATCCAACAATTGTCTCCGCTCAAAATTTGAGTAAACCCATATGGAGATAAGTTGAAAATACGCATTCAAAAAATAGTTTTGTCTTTTTTCCCTCTAAAATTTGATGATGTAATCTAATCTTATTTTATTATTTCATGAACATTTGTTTGGCAGGTATAAAAATTGGTTTATAGTTATGGCAGGAGTTGTCAAGGAATTGGAGTCCCTTGGGAGATGATATATGTACGTGTCCAGTTATAAGGTGACATGCTTTGCAATAAGGTAAGGTAACCAATCTACTATTATTTTATTTATACATTTACAATTGCGTGTTTATGGTAGTATGATGTGGGGTCTTGCATGGAAAAAGAGACTACCATGAAATTTTGAAGAAGGCTCGGGTTGAAATTTCATTTGGAAGCACTGGGAACCTTGGGGATTGATTCATTGTGTATGTTGAAGTTTTTGTGCTTTGTGATTTGTTTGCACTTGATTTTCAGTTTTGTTTATGTTTGGTCGATGACCATGACACTTTGTTGGTGGAGCTATATTGTTATTGGTTTTCATGGTATTTTTCTTGTTTGTTTCTTATTATTCCCTTTTATGTTTTTGAGGATCTTGGGAATTGGTTGGGAAAGAGGAATGTAATGGAGCTCAAAGAGAGCTAAATGTAATCCGATAGGTAATCTAAGACCTAGATGAAATCCAATGCATGAGTAAAGGGTAGTTGAGTTAACCATATGTGATATGTTCATACATGACAATTTGATCAAAGAGCTAGTTTGGCATATTGTGATAGTAAGTAAACAAAATTGCAGATGAACCTTATTGATGAGTTACCAATGAGGTGTGATTTGAATTTATTTGAATTTATTTTGAATCTAATGGAAATTATGTGCTTGGTACAAGAAAGCATGGAAAATTCCTAGGTTTGGGTGGTTGAAACTAGTTGTTAGAATGTTAGAAACAATAGTGAAAGGAATTGGAACATGCAACAATATGTTGGTAAAGCACTTTAGAAGCAAAGAATTTATGTAAACATCACATCAGCAAAATACTTCCACTCATCTTGAGGTAATATTACAGTCAATAAATATTTAGGGTGTTACACAATATTTTTTCATGTCTGTTGTTCACTTCTCGTGCCATATCTCAGAGTGCCAAAACATTGACTAATGTGAAAAATATCCATCATGATATAGACCAAACCTCCCTGAAGAATCAAAGGAAAGCTGCCCTGAAATCATTCTGGAGAAAATTTCATTAAAACCTAATTTTTGGCATCAACGTGTTTTGCTCCACTGCCTACCCGTCTTGATGGCAAGTTTCTCAATTATAAACTTGTGCTGCAAGTGTGGGTTTTCAGAGGAAAACTCGTGCTATCCTCCTTCTCGCAGGTTTTCCCAAACTGAAGGAGAAGCTTCGCCCATTAGAACCTTCAAGAATAACGAGTTCGATATTGGTTTTTGTTGATGTGGTCGAGCTCTCTCATTTGGGCCTCTTGATCTTATCATCATGGGTTTTACCCTTGATATGTGGAGCTTCCTCCCTCTTTTGTGGATTCCTAACTCCCTCTCCATTCCAATAAATTCACCCCCTTCCATTGATTGTTACATCCCTATGCGGAGATTATGATTACATGCTTCCCATTTCTCACTTGGAGAAGGAGTGCTTGAAGAGTCTTTTCTTAGACTTGGACATCCACCCAAAGGAATGCCTCAACATCAAGGCATAAGTTGTATGATTCCATTTTGAATTTCTTAATATCTACAACTGCTGGTTCACTTTCCATAAATGTTTGTGTTTATGCTTGATTTATCTTAATGCTCTTTGATATGTTAAGTGGATTACACTTGAATTATGTTGGTTGCAATTCTATGCTTTGTTGCATTCTTGGTCTCTTGTGCAGGTATTCAAACACGATGAACAATGAGGATTGAGCCTGAGGGAGAAAGCAATTAAGATCTTCAATACAGGAATACACCATAGCATTAGAATGAGGTAGGTCTCCTTCCTCTTCTTTAATTTCCATTGTACTCTAGGAAAGTGTCTTGTAGATTGTCTCGTTTGTTGCTAACCTACTCATTGGGATAGAGGGATCATCTCTGTCTATAGAGAGGATTTTCCTTCACAACAAAATTCATAGTACACCCTTTTTGATTTATTTCTTGTTTTAAGTTTTAAATTCCCACGATAATATGTCGAACCCATGCAATTTCTTCTTGACCTCATATTAAGTAATTCCTTGTAAATTTTAATTTTAAAGCCATAAACCAAATCATCTATTATCCTATTATTTTTGAGAAAAAGTCACCATGGCTGAACCAATGCGTTCATCTTATATTTGCCCTTCATCGTCTTATACTGAAGGGTCATCACAAGGAGTTCATCCTGAGTTCTCATAGTCACTTGAAGCCCAATGTCTTGAACTTGGAATTATCCCAAGCATCCAATCCCTTGCTTCTTGTTCTCCACCTTAAGACTCATGATGATCTCAAGGATATGATCTAGAAACTCCTAAGAGTCCACAAAGGTTTTTTTTATTCCCTCTGAATCCAATTTTTGATTCGTTGGTTATATCTCCTCAACAACCTTATAGTCCATATGACCAACCTGGTGTTCCTTTGTAGTTATCTCCATGACCATCTCGAATTCCTACTCGCCAACTGTTTCCACCTATGGCTTCAGAACGTGAGTTTCCAGCCTCTTCTCAAGGTCCTCCAGAATTCTCAACTACTCATACTCTTGGTGTTGATAATGATTATGAATATGACTTTCCACCTGAAGGTTATCCGTTTGTGGGAAGTGTTGCACTTCCACCACCCCCCTGAAAGCAGTGGTCCTATATTTCCACTTGGTTATACGTCATTGGCTCAATTAGATTTAGGTACTCCAAGTATTTCTTCACTATATCACAATCCCATTTGGTCATTGGGCGCCATGCCTACTTCAGGTCCATTTGTTTCAAACATGGCCTCCACAATTCCTGTACTGATTTGTTGGCACAAAAATGACATCAGGGAAAGACCTTGGGTTCTGGCACAAGGGGCCAACAAGGGACCGATGTAGTCTAGGAAAACGCCGAAATTTTCACCCTACCTCAAGGGGTAAGGAGTCTCACCCGAGCCATGCCGTGACAAGAACTAAGAAGGGTTCATAAGAGTATTAAGGATATCTTAACCATTTCTCTATGTACAAATTAAAGCATACAATCATCATGACATTATATCATTATAGAGTTCACATTCATAAGAGGAAAGACCTTCGATATTTAAAACTTTTGAGTAGGCCTATCAATCATGACATTACACATAGATGATACAATGAAAATAGTCTAAGTACTCATTTATATTTATTCAACAGAAGATCCATTACAATACATCTTTGGCATGAAGCCATGGGTAAATACATAAAATTCCATGACAGAATGCTCCAGATCTCAGACCGAGCCCTGCTCTGTTCTTCCCGCAATTGTTCCACTTCCTAGTCAGTCTCCTCTATGCTTCATATTCCCTTCAATATCAACCCCTTCTTCGTGATGTTCTCTCATTTTTATCTATTCCTTTGCTGCTCCGAATTGTCAGTTCCATTCCGCTATCTATCCCCTCGACTACTTCTCGTCCTCCTCATTATTCGCTCAACTATTTATGCTTTTTCCTGACACCTTGCTGCAACTATCCCACAACTACATGGTATTTCTCCTTTTCCCATATCTCTTCACCGCAACTTGACTGTTGCTCCTGCCACTTGTTTTTCCCTTTTCATATCTTCAAAAATTTCAAAATTCAAAATGAAGGCCCCAGTAGGCCCTGACCACATTTATTTGACTCATCCCCGAGTTAATCTATCTCCAGTGTTGTGGGTCCCATTGTTGTGTTTGCAGGTATTTCTACTTGCGGCTGCTCCTAATCTTCCCTTTGAGGGACAACTGTTTCATCTACCTCTTCTACAGTCTACTGGCCTCCTTCTCCAAATGAAGGCCCCAACTCAAGAACAAATGTTGTTGTTTCTTGTTTGAACTTGTTGTATTCACTAAGTGCTGTTTCCCACGCACTTGCTATGGAGTCAACCTATTTGATGAATTCCTCTATTGTGCTGCATGTTAGCTGACTTGACTTGCTGCTTTGTATTTTGTTCCAGTGATCTTTGTTGTTGTTGCAGACTTCTTTCAGGGAAAGGACATTTTGGCGGAACAGAGGTCTGAGGCCTCTGATTTTCTTCTTTGTTTTCACCGACTCATCCTCTATCTATTTTTATTGGGCCTCAAGTGTGGCAATTTATTCATCGATCTTTTGCAGTCGGATGGGATCTTTGCATCTTTTGTTGTTGGCAAGTAATACTTGGAGTTGTTCCCATAGGGGGTATATGATCCAGATTTAAACAGGAACGCAACCAATTACAGAGATAACCATATACACAAATATGCAGCGGAAATAATGCTTCATTTCATTAATGGAAAATACTGAAATATGCTTACAATCAGAAATGGAAATAAACTAGCTAGGGCGATGGTAGCTATCTC
>APFE030244849.1:0-34642 GCA_000404065.3 Pinus taeda
TTTCTTGATGACTCCAAGTCATTTGGGAAAATCATAGATTAGATCTTTCCTCGGGGCTTTGACAAGGTGTATCGACCTATACATCATCTTAATGCGATGGAGCCTCCTTTCTCATTGTCTTACCATATCCCAGATGATGTCTATCTGCTGGAGCAATCAACAAATGTGGGATTCCTCAATAATCGAATCCCACCTCTAGTTGTTACAGAGAATCATAGTGGTATGTGTTCAAACATCTCACTGAAGAGATTCCCCAACCAAACAGCTTCATACGAGATCATACTCGTAGATATGTATCCGACCTTGATGGTGCTTATGGCAACCGACTTCTGCTTCCTACTCATCCATTATATCGAAGAAGAATATAAAGAGAAACAACACTAAAAAGTGCTCTAGTGATCCTCCACACTACTTTCCCAATCAACATTCAAATAATCATGTAGTTTCATATTTCCGACAGTGTATCTTAATCCATGAGAGATTGTGTCCTGAAGACATCTCAGAAGAATGTTGGCACCAATCTAGTGAGGCTCAACCAAATATGAGCTCACAATGCTAACTGAAAAACATATGTTCAGACAGAGGTTCACCAAGAACATCAACGCGAATGATTTTTTGAAACTCAGAGGCATTTCCCAAATCTGTTCTGACATCACTACCATATAACTTCTTAAAGTTAAGATCCTCGAGGTAGTCATAGGCTTGCAGTACATCATACTGAATCTTTCCAATATCTTTACCACATATTTTCCTTGAGATAGGAAAATTTTCCTTGGCTTCTACCACGCGTCAAGTCCTAGGTTCTTCATTTCAAATTCAGAAGCCAACTCCCTCTTACATTTGTGAATGAAAGGGTATGCACCTATTAGAAAGAGGTCATCCACATACAGCACCAGTATGAGAGGCTTGTCATCTTCAACCTTAAAGTAAAGGTTAGGATCAGCTTCACTCCTGGTGAATCCCAGCTTCATCAAGTAGTTGTCGATCCTTTCATACCATGCTCAGGTACTTGCTTCAGCCCATTGAGAGCCTTCTTCAACCTGCATACATGAGATTTTCGATCATAAATCTCAAATCCTTCGGGTTGCTCCATGCAGACCTCTTCTTTGATCGAACCGTGCAAGAACACGGTCTTGACATCCATCTAATGTAGGTTCCATCATTTTGAAGCCACAAGGGCTATGATCGAGTGGATGGTCATATATCTAGCAACAGGTGAAAATATCACATCATAGTCTATACCTTCCTTCTCGGAGAAACCACGAGCAACAAAATGAGCCTTATACTTTTCCGTACTTCCATCTGCTGCAGCTTTATCTTGTAAAGCCGTTTTGAAGTAAAAATTGTCTTGTCCGGGGTCTAGGAACTACTTCCCAGACATCATTCTCCATAATAAACTCATATTCTATGGTCACAAGATCCTTCCATACTTGATGCTTGACAACATATGAGAATGATGAATTCTCATTTTGTATGATCGAGCTCATGATGGTCAAGTATCCCTAATACCTGTTAGGTTTCTTACTTTTACAGAAGGTTCCTCAGGGTGTAGCATGTCCTTCCTCATCATCAAGTATCCCCCTAAGCCATGAAGGCCTCTTCTTAGAAGAGGGAGGCTCAGGTGGATAAATAGGATCCATGGGTTCCTCCACATCAGGCATTGTTACATCATCTACCCATAGAGACAGCTTCCACAATCGTATGGTTCTTCCTTTCCGCCACACCATTCTTCTCAGGAGTATGTGGTGTAGTAGTCTCCCTCTTAATGCTAGCCTCAGATATGCCTGAGTGAACCAACTGTAATATATTAGAGGTCTTGCTTTGTCTTGAGGGGAATGGTCCCCTTTTGAGCTTTCGTTCGGTACATCTTGGACATACACCTTCTTTCTCTACTTGAAATTCAGTCATCCTTGTCACAATTTGTCTTACACAGAGTAGAGCTTTATAATGAAGGTGGGAAAATCTCCGATGCCAAAGTTCAGACTAGAGAGATGTGTCATAAGACATGACACCTAGAGGACTTCCATTGACTTGATATAATGAATCAACATGAAACCAAAGAGTAAAGGCATCTTTAACATTATTTTTTCATATACGTACCTTGCCATTGCTAAAGGTTACCTTGTAGCCTTTGTCTTCCATTGCTGAGATGGACACCAGGTTCTTTTTGAGGTCAAGTGCATTTAATACATCTTGGAATTGCTAGCCTTCTTAAATACTTGTCCTCTTCCTTGATTCCTAGCTCTCCTCTTACCTTTGCTATTGAATTTGTCATTCCTTTGATTTCCATCAGAGGGATTTTGATCATCATCCTATTGTGAGTCCTTTCTATCAAGGCACTCCCTTGCATAGTGACCTGCTTTATCGTAGATGTAACATCATCATTTTCTTCCACCCTTAGGTTCATCCTTTATTTTTGATTTATACCAAAATTATTTCTTTTCTTAGCATGAGAAGAAAAAGCAGCAGGAGGACCTTTAGGCAAGGCCATTTCTTGCTCTTCTACCCTTGATTCTTCCTGAATGCATCTAGCCATTAATTCCTCAAAACTAGGAATTAGATTGTTGTTCAGAAGAGTAGTCCTAAACACATACCATTCGGATGGTAATCCTCCAAGAGTTGTGAGTGCCATTTCTCTGTCAATAATAGTCTCCCCAATAGATAGGAGATCGTTCCTGATCTCGGTGATTCTTAAGAAGTAAGCTTGAATACTCTCATCTTTACCCTTCTTGATTTCCCTCAGCGTATTTCTAAGAAACAAAACTTGATTTGCATCATTAACTTTAAGTAAACTCACCAGTCTATCGTAGATTTCCTTGGAGGTGTCCAGTTCAGAGATGTAGGCCACCAAGTGCTTGTTGATAGAGTCCCGGATGATCTTCTTCACTTTAATTTCTCTATTCTTCCATTTGTTCTTGGTAGCAGGAGGTGCATTTGATGGAGGCTCAATAATATTGCCTCTCACATGATCCAACATTCCTTGATCCTCAAGGGTTAGATCAATAGACATCTTCCATCCATCATAGTCATCGTTCTCACGGATCTTGTTTTCGGTAGGAAAGAGTGTTGAGGACCCCATTGTTCTTTTAGAATAGCCTTGCCAATCTTCTCTTCGGTGATTGCTCTTGCTCTTTCTTGGGCTTTTTCTTGACCTCAGCTCTAATACCATGTTAATATATGGTATGTTCTATGCTTATAACAATTTACTTATTTTTCTCATTATATTCCATAGATTAGCAATCACATGTACATAAAGTAAAGTGCAGATAGAACATTAAATGATCGATAGAAAACAAGCCAAGACAAGAGACACAAGATGTGGCGGCTAGCCAGGGACAAACCCCACAATGTGTGGGGAAACCCTTTGATCAAATATTCTTTTATCTAAATAATTCAGCAGAGAGAAATAGTACAATAAATATGAATTATATCAGCAGTAGCAAACCCTGGATCAGCAGCATCAGCATTAGCGGCTTCATCATCAAACTAGGGTAGGCGATATCTCACAAACTGACCGTCGGATCGGCTTGATTCCACCACCTAAAGTTGCAGCTTCCAAAGGAGGTTCAGATGAACCTATAGTGCAGTTTAGATGAGGAGATATTCTAGTCCACGCAGGTCAAACTTTACTTCTGTAGTTGCAGCTTCAGTTTTGACAGCTTCCTGCTTCACATGTGTGAGGGAGAGACCCTTTTCTGCACAGTAGAGAAGAGACTCTTTTTTGCACAGTAAAGAGAGAGAGATGTGATGAGATGAGTGAGTTCAAATGAGGAAAATTCCTCCTATATTTATACACAACGTTGGTGTTTGAATAGATGCGACTATTGGGCTTCTGAGCCTACATGAGTTGTAGGTCGGTTTGATAATAATTCCATAATCAAAATAATTTCATATCTCCTTGAATACTTATCGGAATTGGATGATCTTTATGTCAATCCTACACCCCTAGATGAGAGGAATCTAGTAAAAATATTATCAACCATGAATAAGATGACCCACATGAATTTTTTCCCTGGTTTCCAATTTTAACAAATGTGTAGCTAGTTTTGAATAGGTGAAGTAGTTTCTTATAAATTCTCCAGTTCTAAAGATCGTAATTCTAGAGAAAGAGTTTCTGGTGTGTATAGATGGTTTCAAGAAAGGACTTGGTGGGGTTATGATGTAGGAAGGATAGGTAAAGTTCTATGAATTAAGGAAATTGAATTATCATGAGTAGAATTATGTCATATATGATCTTGAGTTGGTAGTGATCATCCACGCATTGAAGATGTGGAGACACTATCTTCTTGGTAGGAGGTTTGTATTTATGAGCGATCATAGTGGGATAACGTATCTATTTGAGCAATTGAATATTAATTCCAAGAAAGCTAGATGGTTGGCCATGATCAATGACTTTGATTTCGAGATTGGGTACCTCAAGGGTAAAGAGAACAGGGTTGCATATGCTCTTAGCAGGAGAGTATAGGTAAATCACGTAGTACCTATGAGCTCATACGGGACAAATTTATAGGATAGAATCTTGTAGGAAGGTCTGCAGGATGACAGGTACCAGTATCTTAGGAACATGTTACAATAGAGGGGTATAGGTGAATAGGATTTGGACTAGCTCCGAAATTTTGTGAGGGCCTCAAACACATGAGATCTCCAGAACTAAAAATCGTTTAGAGAAATTTCACCTAGATGAGGAGCTATTAAAATAATTAATATTTTTAATGTGTTCCTAAGTCTAAACTTAGGAAAATTGAAATATCAATGTGTATTAATAAAAATATGGGTGAGAAGGTTCCAAGTGATGAGGATCAAGCCTGTTTTAATCTTAGCCATTGATTAGAGATAAGATCATGACCATTATTTCATCAACAGGAAAAGTATAAGAGGTGGCTTGAGGGTTAGTTGGAGATACACCATGAGATCAAAGAGTTTGATTTTTCTAGGGCATGGTTTGTTGAGAAAAATTTGAGCTAAGTGATCTGAGTTGTAGTGGGGGGAATTTTAGCAAGGGAACTTTAGTCCAAGGCAAAAGAATACATAGAAGAGAGGCAAAGTAACACCATGAGTGACATCACAATCTAGATAGGGTGACGTAAAGACCGTAGCAGCTGACGCAGGTGATGCAGAAGATGTAGGGGCTGACACAGGCCCTTAGAGGCAACCCTAGGGAGATTATGTGGAGCAGAGAGGGAGAAGTTCAGAAAATCAAATTTATGAGCAAGAAAGGCTCACTGTGGGGGTGATGCAACTCCTAGAGGAGGTGACATAATTCTAATGTATAGCTTGGAGTAGTCATCACTGCCTAGCACTGTGAACAATTGGGTCATCTGTGGGGTTTGATCATCTAGTTGCTGAATTTGCCGGAATATCTGTCTCTGGATAGAGGTACTTCTGCCAGGATTTTTCTCTATTGGGTGAGCCATATATGGCACCCTAGTTGTATTCAAAAATCTTCTTAATAATACAAACCCTCTAAATTCTATATCAATTTTCTCGAATTAGGTTTTCCTAGGGACGATTGTCCAAAAATAACAGTGTCCTTTATGCTTTTGTCTCAATTTATTTTAGTTCATGATTTGTATGTTTGTGTAGGCTGCAATAGGTTTTACATCAATGTTTATGTAATGAAATAACTTGTTAATGCAAAGAACAAGTAGGAGATGTTAAAATAGTAATTGTAGTAGTGGTTTATGATGTGTTAGCTTCAGGAATTTTCACATGGTATCAAAGAAATTGCATATCATAGGCGACGAAAGACATCAACCAAGAAATTTGGAGAATTTGCAGCAGAAGAGCAGTTGTCCCGAGTGACAACATTTTTCCAGATGCAGAGACACAAGAGAAGGAGTGACACAGTGTAGAGAAGGTGATGCAGAGGCTTATGTGGTGCCTATGTCAACACTCTAGCTAGGTAAGGGTGATGCACTAGCTGGGAGGAGCACACACAATAGCTGTGTCATATTTCCACATTAGCACAGAGGTAGAGGGGGGTAGATTAGGCTCACAGAGATCCATGTCAACTTTCTGAGCCAAGAAGGATTGATACAGTTGGCTAGGAGGAGCTGATCTAGCCCACACAGTGATTGCACAGAGCTAGAAGGGCTCATATTCTTTAGTTTTCAAGTCTAAGGGAGATGAGTAGACTTTGATTTAAGGAGCTGGCTGGGCACTATTTCTGTTGGTACAGAAGATTGTTGAAGGATATTGAACCAAGGTAGAGGGAATCAATGCCTTGACAAATTTCTAGCCAAGAAATCTAGATCCGGGTTGTAGCAGCAAAGGAGAATTGGAGAGGAGTGATTTGACAGTTGGTTGGAAAATTTTCGAGAGGGAAATCAAGACTGAGAAGGATTTTTAGAGAGGAGTTGTTCCTTAGAGGTTTTCTTGCACCCAAGGAAATCATATCCAAGTCTTGCTAGATTAAGAGTAGGAGAGGGAAAAGAGAACCAGTTTTATTTTTGAGAAGAGATGGCAATGAATGGGTTGAGGGATCAGGACAGATTGGATGAAGCTTCCAATTTTGTCATCTAAAAGAACATGATCCTGGCAATCCTAGATAAACATCGCATCAAGGACTATGCCTTGAAGGTTGTTGTTAAACCAGTTGACACTGATCCATTGAGGAAATACGAGGAGGCACAGGCTAAGACCAAGTGTGTGATCCTATATGGGGTCAAATATCATGTAGTGCCACACATTGCTGAGAAGAATAGAGCAAGGGAGACGTGGGAGACCCTTGACCACCTTGTATTAGGGCTCTTCCATGCAATTGAAAGACATATTAGAAAATCAACTGAGACAATATCAGATGCAGAAAGGAGAGGAGATAGATCCCTTCCTTCTTAGGTTGCAAGGGATTTGTGACCTGTTGAATTCCATGGGATCTACACTAGATCCTAAGTTCATGGTCAGGACTATGTTGAATGAAGTCACCAAGGAATGGGAGACATTTGTCCAAAGTATTTTGGGCAAAGAGACTCTCCCTAGTTGGGTGGAGATGTGGGGAACTCTTCAACAAGAAGAGCTCAGGAGATTGACCAAGACAAGGAGTAGAGACAAGGGAGCCTAGGTCAATAAGGAGGAGGAGGAGGATGCAACTCTCGCATCTATGAGACAACATGGGCAGTATAAGAGGAAGAAGAAAGACATCGACAAGGTCAGATGCTTCAACTATGGGGAGGTGGGACATTATGCCACTCAGTGCCCCTGGAAGAAGGGCAACGGGGAAGCTTTTGAATCGAAGGCTGCTATAGAAAAAGAGAGAAAGGATGGTGAGGATGACAATTGTGCCATGAGTGCTCATGTGCCTCTTGAGAAGAGGTGGGGCAACATGGATTTGTAGTCGAGAGGAATACATGTGGGCAGGATGCTTAAGGTTCCCAAACTCTTGAATCACATATGGCTATAGGAGCCCTTAATGACAGTAGAAAAATGACAAGCGTCAGTTGGACTGAGGTGTGATGAAGTGACTATGGTAGAGCTAGAGGGCCAAAGTGTGAGGCAACACAGTGGATATTGTAGTAGTGCGAGAGGCACATAGTAGATTATAGTAGTGTAGTGGCAGCAGACGGTCAAGAAATATTAATAGTAGAGGTAGCTTCAGGATCTCAAGGCATCCATACTGATGAGGATGTCAGTGTTTGGGTGAGTTTTTAGTTGCTTAATTCTCAGCAACTAAGTTGCAACACAATAGTTAGCAGTGGTAGTGCTATGGGTAGCATGATGTAGCATGTTGAGAGGGAGATGTAGTAAAAATGTAGCAATGACAGTAGAGGAGTGATGGGAAGTAGTATAGGAAGTAGTGGTACAGTGGATGAAGGGAAACGGGCTAAGCATCAATGGCCCAAAGGACCGATCCAGTGAATTAGTGTGATACTTCTATTGAGAAGTATTACTAGAGCACATTCCTCGCTAAGAGGAAGTGTTGATTTTGGGTAGCACAGGATGTGCTCTAGCTATGAGGACCTAAAACACATGAGATCTCCAGAACCCAAAAATCATTTGGATAAATTCCACTTGGATGAGGAGTTATTAAAATAATTAATATTTTTAATGGGTTCCCAAGTCTAAACTTAGGAAAATAAAAATATTAATGTGTATTAATAAAAATATGGGTGATAAGCTTCTAAGTGACAAGGATTGTTGACTTGAGGGGGCCTGACCTAGGTTCGAAGTTATTTAGCCAAGAAAATCCCTACACTACTAGCCTTTTTAGCATTAGCCTACGGAGTGCGGACTGAATTCTCACCTGAAGCAGTATGGGGGGATGTTGGAAACAAGTTTCTACACCCTTGAGATGTCTGAGGTGTCAATTTATTCCAACCATGCCTACCTTCACGTAGGTCACTTTTTGCACTGTGCTGACCTACGAGACCTTCACAATCTGTTATAATTGCCTTCACGCAGCCCTAACCAGGGGCTAAGGTGCTTTCATGCTACTATGGCAGTGATCTGCATTATTTCCCCAAAATATACCGCGGATCTTACTTATCTTCTTAAATATGTTAGTTAAATACATGTAAACAGATATTTTATCTCACATTCACTTAATTAACACAATAATATATGTTCACACATCATATAAACAATAGAAATGAAATTCATACCCAATACATTCAATGCAAAAAACAAGAAATAAATACACAAGAATGATATAAAACTTCTCTTTATTAATGCTTCCAATTGTTACAGACTCGACTCGCCCTATGCATTCAGCTGCAGGGGTCCATGCACTTAGTTGTAGGCTACTAGGCCTCTGTGCACTCAATTGCAGAGCGTTCTCCTACTCTATGACCCAAAACTAGGCTTTACACTTCTAATCTTCCGCTATGCTTCTATTCCATCCTTAGATTCTTAGATTTCTTATTCCTTTCTTTACAACTTAAAGCCTCAATCTATTTATACAATCCCATGGTTTTTGGACCATGGGTAGATCTCTATAGATGACCTTACATTAAAAAATTGAGGTGGACAACCCTCTGACTCATCTACAAGCTACGCACTCCGCACCCACAAAATGCGAAGTCTTTACATCAAAGTTACAACTTCTGACCAAAATTTCATATTTAAGCCCCAAAACATCCCTTAGACATTGTGACTCGCCCTTGAGTCATTCTGTTGGTGCGAAGATCTTTACATGAAGAACTCCTAGCTCTGCCTAGACTACTGCAAGGTCAACAACGCACTGAGCGGCTGCCTGCTGTGCTTCCTGGACGTGCTATTCAGAAACCACTGTAGCTGAACTTCTTTCCTCAATCTATTGATGTGATTCCTGCATCTACGCAAGCTTTGCTTCAATAGAGGTTGTAATGACGAACACCTCATCAATCCATGGTTGTATGCGTAGCTTCAAAATGACTTCCTTGTGTCGAGCAACATCCACCTGCTCCTTGAGAACCTTTTTCTGCTGCATCCACGCGAGCCTTTATGTAAGGGAAACCATCTGTACAATCCCTTTTATCTCAGCATACTTCTGCTACATCTCACACGCCTCGGTTTCTAAGTGTTATATGCTCAGGTCCTCTTGTAGAATGGTGAGCACCTTGAACGACTCTACAAATAGCTTGGTGCAATCTTTCACTATGTTGTTGACCTCTATTATGGTTTCTATGATCACGCTGGCATGTTGTTCTTTAATCTCTAGTGGAATTGAAGGCTACACCTTGGCCATCTCTTCCTTAGCCTCACGCACCCTTGTTGCCAATTTCTGGATGCACACCTCTGATGGTTCCTCTGCTTGGATGGCCAGCTCTGGGACCATCTGGCAGGCTTTGTCAACCACCTACATAATCTATGGGTTCTGCACCACTACCTTGTTGCGTTGCAGGCTCAACTGTTCAATGTTGATGCATTACTCGGTCATGACCTAGAGCACACGACCCTCACTACCTCACAGTTCTGTAGTAACTCCATCCTGCAAAACATAGAGCACATCCCAAGAGAGTGCAGCCATATTTATCCCAACTCCCTTTAGTGCACTAACCATAGGCCTGTCGGCCTCGTTTTCTATCACGAGTGCTCCCTCTGGAAGCACTATGGTGTTGGTCATAAGGGTGTGCAACATTTCCTTAGTCATTGTCGTGCCTAGTGCGAGGCTAGTTGACATAGTACCAGCCTATGGAGTGCACACTTGAAACTCCTGTATCTATGCTTGGAGGACCCCCAACACCGTCTGGTGTTCCTCCGCAAACTACTGGAGGGCCTCCATGGTGACGCCCCTCACTGTCTCCCCAATGTCATGTAGATCCCCCTGAGTGAGGGTGATCGAGTCGAAAGAAGTCTTTGAGGCCTTCGACTTCTTCCATGGCCCCAACTTCTCTCTTGGGCATTGCCATTTCAGCTATGTCGATGATGTCTATGGGTCCACACCACCTTCCTCTAGATCTGTTTCCTGTTCAGGCGAAGGTGACTTCAGGACTTCGTGCTCCTTCTCTGCTACCTTCTGCTGATCTTCTGCTACCTTCACAACATCGTGTGCCTCATGCGCCTTGGTTGTTGCTACTTCATTCCTTCACTTTTCTTCCAACTATGCCATCAAAAGTTTTTCCTCCTCCTTCTTCCTTTGTGCAACGAAGTTCTTTGCTTCCACGGCGGAGCTAGCTGGAGCGCGCCACTCCTGTGGGCATGACTCAAGAATGACAAATATGACATCATTAGTTGCTAGATAAGGTAGCTTGTGCCATGTCTTTACGAGGTCCTTTTGCACCCTGATATAAACATGGTGGAAGCCCACCTTGAACTCCCTGAAGCTTTGCAAACTGTTATAAACAATGGCTGATAACCTTGGGTTGCAGTTAATGCCCATTCTGATGTTCATCTCCATGAAAACCCAGAATATTTTGTTGTCTCTGATCCATTGTGTCTCTCTAGTTTGCCATAGCGACGAGTACTTCACTGCCTCCAAAATATCTTGCACAATCATTTTGAACTCGCTTTTGTCGGGAAATTCCCAAGCCACCAACACTATGGATAGTATAAGCCATGCATAATGGAAAGTCTTTTGCTACTCCTGTGCCTCACGAAAATTCTCCAAGAACTCTTTACACAAGTAGTCTGCCTAGTTAAACTGGACCCCCTCATCCGTGTGGCACTTCCACATAGCTTTCTTGGCCAATATCTGCATCGTGACTTTGACCACAGCATTATTGATGCTGGAAATCATGTACCATCTCTCCTTCTTCTCTATCTTGATTTTTTTCTTCATGGCCTTCGCAATGGCCAAATCGTCACTCTTACCCTTCGAGATATTTGTTGGGTCCTCCCCTTCGCAAGGGAGTCGAGTAATTATATGAATCAAATGATCTGTGACTAGGATGGGCTCCTCCAGACACAAACACCCATCATGCACTAGGAAGAGCAGCTGCGTGATGATGAAAATAGTCAATGGGGCGAGATGGTAATGTGGCACCCAGAGCAGGTTTAACAATCCTACTTTCTCTACACCTCGCAACCATTGGTGCAGCTCTAACTCTATAACTCCTGCCGTTGTGTTTTTCTTTTGGTGAATGAGTTGTGCGGTTGCCATATGTGGGAATTTCTAATGGTTGCAAGATCCAAGTCTTCAATTTTAGCATAAGAACTTGCCCCACGTGTGCTTTGTGAAAAATTATGTCATCAGGGAGCAACAGAGTCGGCAGAGAGCTTTTGCTCACATCTAGGTCTTTAGGCACCCTTGTTTTCCCCTTCCATGGAGGAACATATGTGGGAAGCTTGGTCAGAGGGTCCACACCTTGGGTTTCCACCTCCATCTCTACATCCTCCTCCCCCTCTACTAGGATTTCTTCAGAGTCTTCCTCCTCCTCATCGGCTTCCAAGTTGATAGCCTTCCCCTTTTCTTCCATATTAAGCCTAGTTCTCAGCGGGTTTCTAGGGAACATGTGCACTGGTACCATATGTTACTTGTCTCTCTTGGGTCTCAGCATGTGCGATTATTTAGGGATTTCTGGAACTATTTCAGCACTTTCTAGGGCTTCCCCTACCGTTATGGCCTACACAGCCTCCTTAATAGTCATTGCTCTGATATCCATGGCTTCCTTAGGCATTGCCATATTGCTATTCCATAATTCTCTCAACGGCTTAGGTAAGTGCGTGCAAGAGTCTAATTCTCAAATGGCCAAGTGTTGTTTTTTGGGAAGCCCTTTGCAATTTATAACACCTTTTGAATTTGAATTTGACCGTTCCCCTCTTTTTTGATCCATTAATGCTCCCTTAGCGACAGATTTTCCCAAATCTATCTCATAAAGTTCGCCTTAAATACCTGCTGCCTACTCCATTTGGTCTCAAGCCAAGCATCACATCATCAATAGTGACTATAACGGTCACTTTCCAACCAACCTGCACGACATCACAACTACCCTTGCACTGTCGTGAACGCTGTGACACTTTGCTACTACACACAGTCTTGACACGCGTAGCTCTCGGTCATAATAGTTTATAGTCTCATGCCTCCTTTCAGTTGCCTAGAGCATTAAGACTATGCTTCCCATGACTAGTCAGATGCTCGGGCCACTTGTGTACACCTTCAAATGTCTGCCATTCACTTTTCCTAGGAAAAGTTATCCATTTAACTTCACCAACTACATTGCGCCACCATCTGTGATCTCCTTAATAACATACAGTCCCAACCAATGCATTCTGAGATTCCTTGGGAATTGATCAACTTACTATCATATAGCAACACTAAATCATTCACCTTAAAGGTGAGAAAATTAATATGCCGATTGTGCCAGGCCTTTCCGCACTGCTTCTGTACTCGCTAGTGAAATCTAGCCAAAAACCATTCTTCTTCAAGATCCTCCAACTGTAAGAGCCTCTCCTCCAGGGATCTGTGATCCATCATACCTGTGAGCACCACCATGTGCAGACTACGCATGATGTACTCCATAGGCATTACAGCCTCCACTCCATAGACAAGTTGGAAAGGTGTCTGTCCCATCAGTTTCATGAATGTCATCCTATAAGCCCATAATATTGCGAGTATGTGCAGGTCCCAATCACTTCATTGTGCATTACATACCTTGGTCAGTGCAGTCTCCAGTACTTTGTTAAACACTTCTACTATCCCGTTAGCTTGTCGGTGATATGGTGTGCTTCTCTGATGATACACGTGAAACTCTTCTGGCAGTACACTGATTGTCTCGTTCAGGAAATGTGTACCACAATTGCTCATCAAGATCTTTGGACATCTGAATTGCATAAATACGTGTTCAAATAGAAACTTCATAGTTGTTGCAGCCATCGCAGCCATGCAATCCTTTACCGGTTGTGCTTCTGCCCAATCAGTTAGGTATTTTGTCATAGTGATAATATATCTCACACCTATATTTCCTCAAGGTTTGATAGGTCCTATAAAGTCGATCGCCCACTTTTCAAAGAGTTGCAATTTCATTTGGAGATTCAAAGGCACCTCATCCCTTCACGATGGTTTACCTGTTCTTTGACATACATCATAGGCCTTGCAATGTGCTTTTGAATCCTAATGAAGGGTCAGCCACCATAACCTTGCGCGGAGAATCTCCTACATGATCGCTCTCCCTGCATAATGTCCTCTCACAGTGCCCCCATGAGTGTCCACGAAGATATTTTTTGTTCAAATTCAGGTACATACCTTCACAGTATCTCATCATTCCCAATCTTATATAGGTGCCCTGCAATGACAGAGAAATCTGTAGCGTGCACCACTAGTTCCTTCTTCTACTGGACAGAGTACCCTGTTGGTGCAGTTCCAATCATGAGAAAGTGAATTATATCTTCAAAATGTCCATCCGCTATGCACACAACAAAGAGTTGTGCAACGGGTAATCCTTCCTCCAGACTAGTAGGTTCCTCTCCTCTTTCAATGCATGACAAGTGATTTGGTCTCTCGTTCAATCGTCTAGGCTTCACAACAACTTCAAAATCATATTCTTGGAAAAATAAAATCCATCTGCATATGTGCCCGCCCCAACATAGGCTTATTGACCAAGTGTTTCAGCACAGAGTGATCTGTATACATCTTAAAGTGTCCCCCTAGTAAGTAGTGTCGATACTTCTCAAGCGCATACACCATAGCCAGTCCCTCGCATTCAGTGGTGGAATAATTATTTTCTACTTTAGATAATCTACCACTCACAAAGGTGATAGGGTGATCCAATCCTTCTCCACCCTCCTGTGTTAGTACTACCCCCAACGCTATACTCAATGCGTCAACATGGACATGAAACTCTTTTTTCCAATTCGGGAAGACCAGAATTGGTGCAATAACCATATTTTCTTATAATACATCCAAGATTTTCTTACAGTCATCGTTCTAGTAGAATGAGACATTTTTTTTCAACATCTTTTCCATTGGCGCAGTGATCTGGGCATAACTTTTGATTAACTTCCTGTAGTACCCCGTATTCCCTAGAGTAGTGTGCAGCTGTTTCGCACTTTGTGGTGCTTCCAAATTTAGAATCACTGTGATTTTCATAGGATATACCATTAGCCCTTGTCTACAAACCACATGCCCCAATAGGTTCCCAAAAGGAACGAGGAACGTACACTTCTTTAGGTTGAGTGTGATTTAGTATCTTCAACATGTATCTAGCATCAAGCACAGGTTTGCTACATGGCACCTAACCAACCTGAATACAGTCCAATCATCAAAATAGACCTACAAGAATTTATGAATA
The DNA here is from genome assembly GCA_000404065.3 of Pinus taeda. Classification (NCBI taxonomy): domain Eukaryota; kingdom Viridiplantae; phylum Streptophyta; class Pinopsida; order Pinales; family Pinaceae; genus Pinus; species Pinus taeda. Next base: position 14,643 of record APFE030244849.1, read on the forward strand.
TATTCCCTAAATGTCGTAACAACTACGCATGAAAATATAGTAAGGGCATTCTTCAATTGAAATGGCATGATAGTATATTGAAAGAAACCCCACTCAATTGCGAAGGTTTTCTTTCTCCTATCCTCTAGCACGGTTTTGATTTGGTGGTACCCTGAGAACCCATTCATGAAATAATATGCTTCTTGATCACCTACATTGTCCAACACCTCATCTGTAAATGGAGTTGGGAATGGATCATGTACTCATGTGTCATTCAACTTTCTGAGATCCATGCATATTCTTATTTCTTCCAACTGCTTCTTCTCTTGTACCACCATCGGGCTTACCCAATCAGATTCCTCCATAGGCTCAATGATGCCTGCCATGAGCATACTATCTAGTTCTACACGGACCTTCTCCTTGTATTTCAGATTTAAGCAATACGACCTCTACTTAACTGGCTTTGTGTAGGGTTTTAACGTGAGCTTCATTACCCCTAAATCTTCGATTATTCCCTTCAAATCCATAAACTTGGTTGGGAATAAGTCCTAATATGCATGGAGTAATTCAATGACCTTATCCACCATTAGGCTATCTGAATAGTCTTCAATCTTCATGATTTTAGGTTCTGCCTTTGTAGCAATATTCACCTACTTAGTCTTCACTGGTGCAATTATGTCAAGGTTCTCAATCTGTGGTCCCTGAACCTCACAGTGGCCTTCTGTTTCTGGAATGTTAATTTTCCACTGATCTTCATCTTCTTCTTCAGCAATTACATTATGGCATTCTAGTGCGTAGCTCAGCTGTGTAGCCCATTTAGGCTAAATTGATTCTACTGGCTCCTGTGGTATCCTAAAGGTGGCTGCTTTTACCTCTTGTAGCGCTTCATCAATACTATCCCACTCATCCTCAAAACTAAAGATCATCAAAAACCCTTCGTGTAGAACATCGCATTCCCGTCTTGTGGTGGAGCTCTATTTCTATAGACCAGTTCATTCTTATAACATCCAAGGTATGATAGAACAGGTGTACCCATTAAGGTTGTGGCTTTTCCCCATAGGCCTGTGTCCATTTGGCCAGATGCATGCGTAGATCATCCGGCCCATCGTACTTATCTGTTAGTCTCACCTTAGGCTTCCCAAATTGTAAGCACATCATTGCCCCACATTTGCACTAGTCATCAAAGCTGCCTTTGTGTGTACCCCACCACCTCGTGGGCATAGTGTGTAGTACCCAATCCAAGGCCTAGAAGCATTGTTTTTCTGGCCCCTCCTTTTCAAATTTATTCAAGAAAGTATCTACCTAAATTAGGCCATCATAAGTGGGTAGGTTTCTTACTTCTATCGATACATGGCGCAGCGACCTTGGCATCATATTACAATTCAGTGTAGTCACCTCATGTAACTGATTCTGCCATTGCTATGTTTCCTCATCTGAATCCAAATTATGATATTTTGCTCTCCCATGCAATCCACCCATCTGCAGTGGGATTCACCCAGTCCTGGTTTCGTGCTATTATCTTATAGATGCAGTCCAAATCATCATCACTTTCATAGTCACACACTGGCTTTGTATAGCGCAATCCTTCAACAAGGTCTAGGGGTATAAGTACACGTAGTGACTTCTTCTCAAAAATCATCTTGCGCTTCTTTAGATTAATCACCCCATTCATGTCAGTGGCCCAATCAATTCCTAAGAGCGTGAGGTAGGGATTGTTTTCATCAACAACCTCTATCACTTCAAAACCTACTAGTGTGATTTCTCCCTCAATGTCCACGATTATTCCCTACAATCGCCCCATGGGTATTATCTTATGTTGGTTCACCACTCACAACTGAATAGGAGACTACTACAATGTAGGTCTCCCTATTTTCTTCCATGTCTGCTTCGATAGAACATACACATCTGATCCTAAATCCAAGATAACTTGGTCCATTTCATATTCTCCAATCTATGCAGTTAACCTCATTCCTCTTCCCATCCTCGTCTTGTGTTTTCCGATCTTCCTGACTACGTGCGGTTATCCTGGCATGGTCCTTGTGCCTCTGTTAATGAGTTCTAGTAACCCTTTTACAGCTTTACTATTGCGTAGTAACTTCATACATGTTTCCAGGAATGTTTTGAGCATGGATGGATCCATCTTTGGCTCCAGTCTATCTTTGCTTCCTGAAGTGGAGGAATCCACGAAGCTCGTCTTAGCTTCCATGAAGGTTTTCTAAGCACCCCCCAAATTAAACTTCGCTTCTTTCGCCAAAGCTTTGTGAACCCAAGTACTATCTTTTGGATGTTTTCCCTTGTCATCTCCCATCGTGATTCTACTTCGGAGCACAATTTTCACATTTGGATCTTCCTCTCATGGTTCAGACCTCATCATATACAAGTTCTGAGTCATGGGATGTGGTAGTGCTCCTTTGTTGCATATCCTAGCTATCAGCGTATGACAATCTTCCATCTCATGATCGAACAAGTTTCAATACAAACATGATAGGCATGTTGGATTTGTACAATCGCATGCATAATGTCTTGGCCCTTCACAATTATAGCATATCAACTGTTCGTGACCTCTTCCGGGTCCTCCTCCACCTCGGCCTCATCCACACCCCTGAAATCCTATTTGCTCCATTCCTACATTTTGATCAAGGGGCCATGTTTTGGCCTGAACTTTGTAGGTGGGAGTTCTATCCATCATTAACTCATAGCTTCTACAAGTGTGCTCATCATGTCCCACTGACCTACAAATGTTGCAGAACAAGTCTTGTGAATTTTGTGTATACTTCGGTAACAAATGGTAGTTGTCTGTGGCATGTCTTCCAGCTATTTGATAAATTGCACACCACAAAGTAGGCACCACGCTAGGTCCTGCTTGTGCTTCTGGCCTTAACGACATCAGTCCTCCTCTTGCGAGGTAATTTTCGAACACCAGGCAGTGGTCCTTGTCATGACCTTGACCCGTGCATTTTACGCACCACACCTCTTCGCACACTTTTGGTCAAACTGTCTTGTCCTGTTTCACACTCTGCATCTCAAGGCATAAATTCTTCAACTATGCATGGATCTATTGAACTCCCAAGTTAGGATCCTACATTGGGGTCTCATGCAGCCTCATCGCGATCTCTAAGGCCTCTGCGTGAGTCATTAATTTCTACTGCAACAGTGCACTCCTCAGATGTTGCATTAGTGATGCTGTAAACCATTCGCGATGTTGTCCATCCATTAGATTCATATTAGCTTCATGAATCATGCATTTCAGTCTCTGATCTAGCTCCCAAGGAGTCTTGCCTCGTAGTATCATAATCTCTTTGAATCCAATGATCAACTGTGCTTCAAACTTTGGCCTACTAAATTATCTTTAGCGCTGCTTGGATATCCGTGATTCCCGCATTTGGATTATCATTAGAGTGTTTAATATACCAGGTCAGTGCATGGTCCTGCAGGGTGCTAACCAGTGTCTCTTTCTTTATATTATCCTCTGTAACTCCTTGTGCTTCCCATATGGCTCTTACAATGAACCAAAATTGGGTAGGATCCTCATTTCCCACTCCCTTGAACACTAGAAACTTTATTATGCTTGCCACATTGAATCATGGTGATGGCAAAGGTGGTAAAGGTGAAGATGGAGGTGATGGCAGCAAATATGGTGGTAGTGTGGGTGGAGGTGGTATTCGCAAAATTATTTGCCTTATCAAATGGATCGCACTTCAAGGTGAGACCTTCGCAAGCTCTTCCACATCCCCTCGTGGAGGTGAAATCAAGGGGCTAGTTTCTGGTCCCTTATTTCCTTTGTTATTCTAATTTTTTTCACTTCTCATAGCCCCAAACATCAAGGTAACTGCATAACCCTCTTGTCACACAATAACATTTTAATCCAAGTATTCAAAGACTTTAAGTACTTACCTCACGGTCCCTTGAGAAAACTTCGCTTTGCCCCATTATAGCCAACTGAGGTGTCAACCACGAACTCAGTAATGAATCCTCCTATAATTCAATCGAGACAATGATCAATGACGCGCATGATCTTATCCTCTGATGCTTCCAACCTTCACACTAACTCTAGGGTCCACACAATAGGATTGTCAATTTTCCACCTTCCTTGGCTATCTTCTAGCTTCATGATTCACTCGTACAACTCAGTAGGGAAAGATGTGAAGAATATTTCGTGGATCTCTATGTATAGGTAGTAATCTAACCACTCTTCTTTTGTCAGTCGTGGGTTCTTGTTCTCCTACACAGCAAACTCATGAATTCTTCTATCCAACCAGCCTTCAATTTCCTTCTTAGTTGGGTTCCAATGATACGACATCAAACATCTCTATGCAAATTCTGGTCTTGGTAGTAAAACCATATGTTGGCTTGAGGGGACCTGACCTAGGTTGAGAGTTATTTAGCCAAACAAATCCCTACATTACTAGCCCTTTTGGCATCAGCCCGTGGAGTGCGGACTAAACTCTCACCCGAGGCAGTATGGGGGGATGATGGAACCAAGTTTCCGCACCCTTGAGATGTCTAAGGTATTGATTTGGTCCAACCGTGCCTACCATTGTGCACTGTGCTAACCTGTGACACCTTCACGATCTATTATAATCACCTTCACAGAGCCCTAGCCAAGGGCTGAGGTGCTTTTGCACTACTATGGCAGTGATCTGCACTATTTCCCCAAACTATATCATGGATCTTACTTATCTTCTTAAAGATGTTAATTAACTTCGCGTAAATAGATACTTTATCTCGCGTTCACTTAATTAACAAAATAATTTATTTTCACGCATCATATAAATAATAGAAATGAAACTCATACCTAATACATTCAATGTAGAAAATAGGAAATAAATACACAGGAATTATATAAAACTTATTTTTATTAATGCTTCCAACTATTACAGACTCGACTCGCCCTATGCACTCAGCTGCAGGGGTCCGCGAACTCAGCTGTGGACTACTAGGCCTCTACACACTCAGTTGCAGAGCCTTCTCCTACTCTATGACCCAAAACTAGACTTTACATTTCTGATCTTTCGCTATGCTTCTATTCCATCCTTAGATTCTTAGATTCCTTATTCCTTTCTTTACAACTTAGAGCCTCGCTCTATTTATAAAATCCCATGGTCTGTGGACCATGGGTAGATCTCTATAGCTGACCTTACATTACAAAATTGAGGGCAGACAACCCTATGACACATCTACCAGCTACGTTCTTGTCGCCCACAAAATGCGGAGTCTTTACATCAGAGTTACAACTTTTGACCAAAATCTTGGCTTTAAGCCCCAAAACTTCTGTTGGGGGATCCCACACCCAACAAGGATCAATCTTATTTCAATATTAGCCATTGATTAGAGATTAGATAACAGTCATTGATTCATCAACAAGAAAAGTATAAGAGGAGGGTCGAGGGTTAGTAAGAGATACACTAGGAGGTAAAAGAGTTCGATTTTTCTGGGCTATGGTTTGTTGAGAAAAAATTCAAGTGATCTGAGTTGCAGTGAGGGGTAGTTCGGCAAGAGAACTTCAGTTTGAGGTTGAAGAACACATAACAAAGTGGCAAAGTAGCACCAAGAGAGATAGGGTAGTCATGCAGAGGCCGTAGGGGCTGACGTAGAAGCCATAAGGGCTGACGCAGCCCCTTAGAGGCAACACTTGGGAGATTCTATGGGATACAGACGGAGTAGTTCAATGAATCAAATTTCTGAGAAAGAGAGGCTCACTGTGGGGGTAACACAGCTCCTAGAGGGGGTGACCCAGTTCTAGCAGAGAGCTTGGAGCATCCATCGTTACCCAACACTGGGAACAATCGGGTCACCTCTGGGGGTTTATCATCTAATTGCTGATTTTTTCAGAATATCTATCTTTGGATAGAGGTACTTCTGCCAGGATCTTTCTTTGTTGGGTGAGCCATATATGGCACCTTAGTTGTATTCAATAATCTACTTAATAATACAAATCATCTATATGTTGCACTGGTTTTCCTGAATTGGGTTTTTCCGAGGACGATTGTCCAAAAATAACGTTGTCCCTTGTCTTATTGTCTCACTTTATTTCATTTCGTGATCTGTATGTATGTGCAGGCTGCAATAGTGTTTACATCAATGTTTATGTAATTAAATAACTTTTTAATGCAAAGAACAAGTAAGATATGTTAAACCAGTAATTACAGTAGGGGTTTCTAATGTGTTAGATTCAGGAATTTTCACAATAGGGACATGATATATGTTCTAGACAACAATAAGCTCAAGAAGCTTATCTTGAGGGAATTTTGTGCTAAATCATGTTCAAGTCACTCACGATACCATAAGACATTGAAAAAAGTGTAGAAGTTCTGCTATTGGATGAATCTAAAGAAATAAGTGGCAGAGTTTTTGGCTAGACGTTTAGATTGTCAACAAGTAAAAGCAGAGTGTAAGTATCCAGGTGGATTACTACAACTAATTCTTATTCTAGAGTGGAAATGGGGGGTCATTTTGATGGATTTCATTATAGTCTTGGCGAGGACCTCTACACATCATGACACCATTATGGTTGTGGTTGATAGGTTGACTAAGGTAGCTCAATTATTCTAGTGAAGCATACAAATCCAACTAGTGAGTTAGCACAAGTCTTCATCAGAGATATAGTGAGGTTGCATGGTGTATCAAAGAATATTGTATCAAACAAGGATGCTAAGTTAACTTATAGATTCTAGAAAGAAGTGTTTATAGGTTTGCGGAAAGAGTTGCCTTCTGTACAAATTATCATCCATAGACAAATGAAAAGGCAAAAAGGATTAGTGAGATTTTGGAGGACATTTTGAGAATATATGTCATGCATTAGACATGAAAGTGGGAAGAGTATCTTCCATTGGTGGAGTTTTCATATAAAAATGGGTAACATGAATCTTGGTAGATGATTCTATTTGAGGCGCTTTATGAGTGGAGTTTTAATACACCCATCAATTTGAGTGATCTAATGAACAAGGTATTAATTGGATAGGACATGTTGGCATAGATAGAACAAGAAATGTAGGTAACCAAGAATAATATAAAGGAAACATAGGATAGCCAAAAGAATTATGTAGATTAGCATAAGGTGTTTAAAAAGTTTTAGATTGGGGATCATGTGTAATTATGCATCAAGCCCAAGGATAACTCCTTGAGGATTCGATCATGTGACAAGCTAGCATCTCAATATTGTGGGCCTTTCAAGATTCTTGAGAAGAATAGACTAGTAGCCTATCGACTTCCAATGCCTCTGATAGTGAAAGTCCATGATGTTTTCCATGTGTCATTTCTTAAAATATATGTGAAAGATGTTGATCACATTATTGATTGGTTTGTATTATAGGCGGAGAGAGAAGGAGGATTTTAGTCGGAACCTCAATGCGTTTTGCAACAAAAGATTCTAATTCTCTGGAATCGAGTAATCGAGCACGTTAAAGTGCAATGGAAGCACTTTAGGCTTGATGAATCTACATGGGAGATGGTCAATCAGATGCGGGCCATGTATCCATCTCTATTCACGAGTTGAGCATATGTATTTCGATATATGTTTCATGTTGTGTTTGTTTATGTCTATATATGCATATGTATGTAAATACCACATTGAGCTATGTTATAAATCTCCAATAAGCAATATGTTGTTCATGATGTGTTGGTTATATTTTAGCAGATGGACATGATGTAAATACTGTGTCAATATGTAATAAATCTCCATAGGTAGCATGTGCTTGTTGTCTTATAAGTGTCATTGAACATCAAGGATGGTGTTCCCCTAAGGGGGAGGGCTCTATAACAACCCTAGTTAAAAATACATGTAATAACTTTAATAAAATACCAAGGTCATGGGAAACGTACTCCAAGCTAAATGTTGGGAAAAATCATAGTGATGGGGATCACTTGTGATTACTAGAAGGCTATGGAAATTGGAAAATGAAAAGAGGCACTAATTGGATTTTTATTTATTAAACTAATGGAAAATAGGAGAAAAAAAGGTACAAGGTCACAATTTTTATGTGAGGAGGAAATTGCAAAAAATAGAGGTCTCATTAATAAAAATTCTTAGGAGGATCAGTTCACAACTTGTTTTAGTTTAATCTTTGGTCATTTTTAGCTTGGAGCTCTCTTCTATTCTCTCTCATACTCTTGCACAGTTATAGTTTTCTTGGAACGCTCTTGGAGCATTGGGGCATACCCTGGATTTGGAGAAAGAAGGCAAAGGAAGAGAAGGAAAGCACAAGAGTGCAGTGGGATTAGTAACTACAATGGGTTTTCTTTACAGGTACCAATTTTCATTTATGACTTCCTTGCTAGTTTTGGCATGCATGATGTATGAATGTGGTGATTTGGTTAATATCTGTCATTGGCATGGAGGATTTCCTAGATTTATAGTGGTTTGCCTAAGCCTTTCCATTGCCTGGATAGCCATGGTGTTGTGGGGTTTCCTTTTATTTCTATTTGGTGCTCATGTTCCTTATGGTTGTGGGTTGAGTTATTAGTTCTTGGAGCCTTGGTTGGAAAAACACTCTAGAATCCCTAGAAAAGTTTGGGATAAGTTACTAGTCCTTGAAGCTTTGGTTGGGAAAACACTCTAGAGCCCTTAGTGGGTTGAGTTACTAGTCCTAGAGCCTTGGTTAGACAAACACTCTAGATTCCTATGGTAGTTGTGGGTTGAGTTACTAGTCCTAGAGTCAACTTGGAAGAAATGCTCTGGAGCCCTAGACAACCTAGTTAGAGACTGATTTGGTGATGGCTATTGATGTCCCACTGCGAGGTCCAATCACTAGTTGATGGTTATGGTTTGGCCTCTAGAAGCCCTAGCTTGGTTTTGATTGGTTTTTTCAATGAGATCCTACATTCATGAATGGAATATAGTGTTGGGGTGATTAGCTGAAAGAGAGATTTGGTTCAACCCACTCTATGGTGGGGTGGTACGTGGAAATCCCTGACTTGGTTGGATTTTGCATATGTTAATAAGATCTCTTTTCCCTTGTAGTTCATGTGTAAATGTATTTTTTCTCATGTGGCTTTGATGGGTGTTTTATGTTTGTTATGATTTTTGTTATATGCTGGTTATAAGCATGGTTCTATGAGAAATTTGAGTTATGGCTCTCATCATGTTTTATTTAGTGAATGAAATTTTAATGAAGGTATGACCTAATATATGATTATGCATCTATTGTGAGAGGATGTCAAACCTTCTTGATAATTATCAGATAATTATGAGACGCCTATGTTCAGATATGTAATTATGACTTGTAGATTAGATGTTCATGATGTGTTTGACGAAATGTCTATCATTGTTAGGATGGGTCATGTTAAGTCCTTAATGAAGTTTTGAGGTAAAGGATTTTTCTCTGTGTTATTTATCATTCTTGAGTGTTTTGTTAAGTTCTAGGTGGAGGTCTATGTTGTAGCCCTAAAAAAGAGCCCCATATCTCATGTTCCCAGGCACAAAACTAGGTGAAAAGGGCTACAATCACTAGGATGCAGGATTATGGGAGTGAATGAAGGGTCTTATCTACTTACTTGCCTTATCATGGGAGTGACTAAGAGCCCAAATTAGTGAAAATCTAAGTTAACTCATGGGCACTTGGAGTGGTTAGTTAGATTGTGGGGATCCTGTAGCACATGAGGGAGGTTTGTGTTGAGAAAAAGACTAGGCGGGTGGGATGAATCAATATTTTTATTCACTTTACATTTTTCATTGCATATTTTGATTTATATACTCTACTGTTATTCATGAAGCCAACATATGTACACAACTTTAGTTAAAGAAAACAACGTGTGTCCAGTTAACTAAATTTTCATATATTCCATCTACTGTTCATCTTTAACCAATGCATCATTACTTCATTATTCATTCATTAAGAAGAAACCATTGGCAATAAATATTATATATATCATCAACACATGAGAGACATATCAAAGAACATAAACACTAGGATTTTTAGGTGGAAATCCAATGTGGGAGAAAGCTATCATTGTCGTCATCTTCATCTTCTTTCTTATTATATAAAGATAATATTCTTACAATATTGTATTAGCATAGAGTCTCATTAACCTTAAGGAACCCACTTGTAGAAGGCTACAACCTTATCTCGTTCTCTAGCACCCACTCGAAGGGAGCTATAGCCCCCTGATCTCATTTACCAGTTTCTACCAGAAGGGAGCACCTACCCCTTGAACAAATTTACCAGCTACCACTAGAAGGAAACTCTAACTACCTCACTGAAGGATCCAACCCTCACCACCTCTTGTGGTCCAAGTTTCATAATATTTCATACTCGATCCACCTAACTCAAAACATCAAAACTTGCAGCCTACCACTTTTCATCATATTTTCAAACTGGAACCACATCCAATATTATGCTCAATATCAAATAACAACTATAAAAAAAAATACTAAGTCAAATCATCCAATCACTTAACCAACTAAACCACTATAACATAAGCAAACCAATTACTAAATCTCAATGGCCTATTGCAACCAAATTAAACCAATCCATAATAGATATAAACTATCTAGATGATTCATCATAACAAGTAAACAAAACCCATCAACTCTCATCAAATAGTGACACTAAAAGCTCTGACCATAATTAACTTCAAATTATATATGCTATTGTTTAGAATAAAACCAACGTATGTATGCGCTCCCTCTATATCACACCTACATACAAATCTTAGAATATTGAATACTAAATCACTGAACCACTGTAACATTGAACAATTGACTCATGTTCTAATTCAATCAAAGATCATTGAGTCAATCACAAGTCACCACACTATAGTATGATCAATAACCACTATTTCATCCCATAATCAATTCAACTCAATCTACACTAATAGACACAGATCATCATGATAGATACATCATTGACAACCGATAGTAAATAGGTATGACATCATCATTAAGCAATAACTCAAACCCTAGTACATGTACGTGACATCAAAAACATATATTAGAATATGTACATGTTTCCCATCCACAACATTCGCATAGATATCTCAACATACTGAAAACATTTTGCATAATATATACTGAACCCTACAGAGACAAATTTGTGTATGTATGTGATTAATCAGAAACAACGTTTTGTACATATCTGAAAACTTTTTCTACAAACATAACTTCACACCCTGCAACCTTCATTATCATTCGTACAGACTTCTGAATCATTCATTTAAATTACATCATTGCTATAATCACATAGCCATCATCATTATCTACTTAAAAATTTGCGACCATTAAATCATGCATATATGTCAACACATCTTTAGATCTTTTAGATTTGAGTCTTCTCCTTGCTTCCTTGCGCACAATTTTTCTAGATCAAATTATTCATAAACAACCCATTACTTGCACATATCACACCCTTATATCCATCTCCTTATATATTTTTAAAATATAGCCCTAGCCAATACCTTAGGTAAATCCCTTGGTAATGTCGTTAGTATTCTTTAATAGGATCAAATAATTGTTTCTACTCTAATTACTATGGGCTAATACCATGATAAGGACCCCTTGTATCTATATTACCATGGTGTGGATTTTGTACACAACTTGTCTTCACAATAACTACGCATATACATGACCCTTATTCACAGGACCCACGTATACTTTCTCAAACTTTACTTTTTTCCTAAATTTATCAGTAAACTACCATTTCTTTGTTTACATCTTCTATAACATATGTACCAATCTACATTAGTTCCACACACTTCTTATTGTCATAGTTGAAATCAATTACATATGTATCAAATAGGTTTCCATCAAGGACAACACATTAGCCATAATGCCATCAATAACCCCCTTTGGAGTTGATGGAAACCACTTTGTTTTTCGGTCACCAGCTTTAAATACTTGCAAACACACCTACAAATATGAAGTCTTCTCTCAAAACACACCAAGATTCTCTCAAAACACCAATCATCTCTCCCCCTTTGACATCAAGGGAAAAGTGTTGAACCAAGTTGAATGAAGTACATCCCTTGTAGTGTTGATTGTTGTAGGGTTGATCTACTGAATGAAACATGTATACTAATCGTGCTTCCCCTGAGCATATGTTGGACCCTCTAAAGATATACAATAAGAGCACAAGGATTTATGACTTCACCAAACATGAACTTTCCTATCACCAATGACTCATGATTACATTAATCACCCAACACATCGGGGTTACATATTTCACTCAATATTACATCAATTTACCAAAGTAATGGGATTACATACATAATATGACTTGATCCCAATACCCCATACATGAAAAAAATTTAGAATGACTACAACGTGGGTCATTTTCATGATATTTACATCTAGAGACATATATAACACTTATAACCAAAGACAATAACCTCAACCATGAGGTAGCAAGGCCATAATAGTCATCAACAACCATCATTCTCCATATAGGAATCTACAAAATGAACATCTGATAGCAGCAACATAGACAACATCATGAACATCCTCATCATCAAGAAGTAATATAAGAGAAGGCAGTGTGGCCTCCAAGCATTAGTAACCAACTGTAGCAGAGGCATAAGATTGTTCCATAGAGATATGTCATCAACTCATCCCCTTGACCTCATATCATCAAGGACAACATGTTATTTCCATTTGTAGGAAGAAACACAATCCTCAAGTACCAAAGACATATCAATATCTTGTATCACAACACCATATACATATTCTTTCCAACAACATATTGAGAACCAAAAATACCTTCAGCATCACACGAACTTATCAACAACATCATCAATTAACATCTTCAATGGACATAGCATACGTATATTTATTATCAATGTTTGACAACAACAAATTTTCAAATGTAGCTCAAGAAACATATAGGAAATGTCCATAACTTCACCATATGCAACCCATGCATCACTCACATAATGAAAAAAACATTAAAATGTCTTATCGGTGTCAAAAAACAATGGGTGAATCATAAACTCATCATCATCGACCAATGTCAACAACAACCATAGCATGAACATCCTCTTTTCAAGTGTATCAAGTAGTATTAACAACTTCACTAAGTGAAACTCAAGTAGTATATAGGCATCATCCATGACTTTATCATATGGAATCCATGCATTGATAATGAAAGAAGGAAAATAACATATGTATCTTTATCAATAACAACAAAAACAATTATATATAAACAATGATATGTATACACAACAAGAAGTATTCAAGCAATCATAATGCCAACAATGAATTGTTAGAGGCATAATAAATGCTCCCCCTAAACTTGTGCCATCTCTTCAAGTTAAAATATGATATTATATCCATCTCTTCGATCATCAAGTGCATTAAAAAACCATTTCATCAATAGAAATATAATTTTTTGCAACCACATCATGAACCAATCATCATTTCTATGTAGCATAAGGACACTATTAATAGTCTACACCAAGTCAGTATCAAAACCAGAAATCCAATAATAACTGATTGGAGAATATCAAAAGCTCCCCTTGAGTGTGTGCCACCCCCGAGTCTATGCCACGGGTTATTCATCTTAGAGAAACATATGCGATTATCTAGATCAAAACACACACATACATGTGAATGTCCTTCATATGATATGGATACATAAAGTAAAATGATGAACTTTTCATAACAATAGATCCCCTTGACCATAACATACATGTTCATGTTCACTGCTACTTCATCAATGTGATGTCAGTAGTATAATCTTTACTAAATTAATACCAAAACAACATAGGAAATCAATATATACATGCATAACTCCCCCTGTGATCATACACTATTGATCTTGTGGACCTAATAATAATCACTTGCTCTTTATGATATTACATACCTCTCATTCACTTATGTATTCGTTGTTATAAGTATGATTTAAGAGCAATGGAACACAGTAGGGACAATCTTCTATACATCTCTGACTATTGTTTTTTCTTCCTCCAAATCTACTTGTAATCTCTAATCAGGTGCTAGAAATTATCCCATCTTCTATTTCCATTCCAAATTCTTGACTTACAATCAGTGGCCTTATGCCAAAATGAGTTACAAGAAAAACAATATCCATGAAACCACCCTTTATGCCTAGGGATTGGTCTTGAATTTGATCTAGGATATTTTCTCTCAAATGTGTGACTTGATTTATTTTTCTTATGACAAAATTCATGCTAATTGTTGTCATCACATTATGTATTTGAAGCCATTCTATTGTATCCAATATATATCTTGATTAGAGGAGAGTGTTGTTCATTAATAATCTTCTCTAGAGATTTAGATGTCTTTATCCATTTGTTGATTTTCTCATAATCTTCCCTTAGAGTCAGAACCTCAGATTCTATTTTCTCATAATGATTTTCCTTTTCTTGAAGTTTTTTTGTTAAGACTTCTGTTCTTCTATTGGTTGCATCCAATTGCATTCTTAACATGTTTATTTCCTTGACCATACTACTTTATTTTATTTCCATTTCTTTGTTTGCATTCGTGAGTCTATCAATTTCATTTAATGTTTCCAATAAATCATCTATTTTCCAACTATATGATTCACTAATTGATTGATATTCAAGAGAAATAAGTCACAAATAATCATGATATGATGAATCTAATTCATCATCCTCATTATTGAAAGATATTCATTAAAAATTCCATCGAGATCATTCATAAAGACATCATTAGATTCATCTACACATTGTTCTTCATATGCCATAAGTACTTGATAACCACTGCAATAATCTGAATCTGAATTTTCTTGATCATTATATGTGCTTTGACTATCTTCATTAGAATAAAAGATTTTCTTTTTAGAATAAAAATTTTGGAATTTTTATTGCCAAAATCCTTTCCACTCTCTTTCTTATCATGGTTTTCTTTATATGGACATTTGGATGCATAATGACCTACTCTTCCACAAGAAAAACATTTAAAGGGAAGCTTATCTTGGAATTTACCAATTCCCACTCGCAACTTTCTCATGAAATTTGATTCTTCCTCATTTGAAATGTAGCTTGTATCTTTAGCATTTCCTTTTATTTCCATTTATATGTTTCTTTGAAGGCTACTTCTCTCATATCTATTAGACCCCCTTTTCTTGTCTCAAAAACTGTTAGGATCCCATGGAGTTGTTCAGTCGTGAGACTCTTCAAATCCTACATTTAGTCAATGGTGGAGACTTTGAAATCGAACTTTGAAGTTAATGATCTCAAAATATTTTCAAAAATAGTAGCATCCTTTATTTCATCACCAAGATTTTTCATTGAGTTAACAATCTCGTCTACTCTAAGAAAAAACATTACAATACTTTCATCATCATGCATTTTAGGAGTGTCATACTGAATTCTATATGTTTTAAGTTTAGCACTTTTACCTTAGTATCACATTCATATCTTTGGATAATCTTTTCCCATATAGCCTTTGCAATATTCAATGGCAAGACTTTGACAAATTCAGATTCACCAAGTTTCCCAAGATAGCATTGACTGCCCTTGTATTGGTATCATAAATTTTCTTCCTGCATCATCTGTGGAGATGGAGGTTGGGTATTGATATCCACCTTCAACAATTGCTCATACACCGACTCCAGGTACCTACAAAAATGCTATCATTCTAACTTTCCAAAATACAAAATTAGTTACATTAAACAAGGGTGTATTAATAGAAAATGTTCCTTCTTAACAACTCATCTTGATGGATCTCCTTGTAAGCAATCAAGTTTCTTCTAAGGGATGCTCTTTGATACAAATTATTGGGAAAAATACTTAGAGGGGGTGGGGCAGTGAATCAATATTTATATTCATTTTACACTTTTCATTTCATATTTGATTTTTATATGTTATTTTTATTCATGAAACCAACATATGTAAATGACTTTAGTGGAAGAAAATAATGTATATCCAGTTAAATAACTTTTCATATATTTGATCAACTGTTCATGTTTAGCTAGTGCATCATTACTTCATTATTCATTCATTAAGAAGGAACCATGAGCAAAAAAGAGCAAATATTTTCTGTAATGAAGCTTTTGTGATCCATAATGAATTAAACAAAGTCTTTCGATATAAATGACATGAGAGAATTTTTTTGGCCGACGCGTTTCGAACCAACAAGTGTGGTTCATCATCAAGAGCAAATGAAGAGGCAGACCATGGCAAAGGCTTAAATAAAAATCAATGTAGAGACATAATTTCAAGTAACGACTATATTTGAACAATAATGTTTAAATTATAATATTATTTTATTAATATATTAAAACAAATATTATTAAGTAATGACTATATTAAAAAGCTAGTTTTTTGAAAAATAATATTTAAAATTAATTTATTAAAACCAAATTTCTAGTTCTTGAAAATAATATTTTAAATAATGATATTAATTTATTAATTAATTAAAATATTAATATGTAACAGCTATATTAACAACTAGTTTATTGAAAATAATATTTAAACTAATTTTATTAGAACCAAAAATATTACAAGATTTTGAAAAAATAATATTTAAAACTGTGATATTAGTTATTAAATTTATTAAAAACCAAATATTAATAAGTAACACGCTATATTAAACACGAAGTTTTTAAAATAAATAAATAAATAATAAAAGTCAAACTTTAAAGGAGGAGAGTCAAAAAATTATAAGAAATGAGTGAAGACCTTAATTGAGACAAGATCATTTTGAATAAAAAAAAACTAAGGGAAATAAAATCAAATAAAATTAGAAATAATTAGTGGAAAAATAAATAAATAAACAAAAATATACACAAGTCAATATATCACATATAATAAATATATATATAAATATAGAAGAGAAAGAAGAGAGAGAGAGAGAGAGAGAGAGAGAGAGAGAGAGAAGAAACACACACACATACAAAACATATATAGATATCCAAAGAAAAAATAATCAATAAATAAAACGGGGTTAACAATAAAGTATGGGGCTCAGGCTCACTAAACAAATAACAAAAATACTAAAAGGAGTTAAGAACGAATAGGATAATAAAATACATAAAAACACAAAGGATCAAGAAAATAAACTGTAATAAAGAATAAATCAACAACAAATACTATAAAAAGGATGTCAATACCTGCATAGATTTAAAACTAAATAAATAAAATTAGGAGGACAAGACAGGGACCCAACTTCTACTAATATTCCAACCATCATCTCTATTTAAACTATTCGGTCTTTTTTCAATTTCTAGGGCCTCACTCAATTTATGATGATGGAAATGACTAACCTTAGCAATGACTTGATCCTCCTCAATTCAGATGTGTTGCTTAGATTTATCTACATGCTCCGCCAAATCAGAGGAGCGGGTCCTGCCATGCTTGATGTCAGCAACATGCTCATGAATCCTTTGATTAATCGAGTGACCAGTCTCACCAATGTGGTGAGTCCCACAAGAGCATGGGATAACGTAAACACCCTTCATATTCTTGGGGTCCATTGGGTCTTTTACAAATCTAAGGGAGCTCCGGATAGTATTTAAAGGCTGAAAGGTTGAAGCCCCCTTATGCTTCCTTAGGACCCTTGCAATCTTGTCAGTGGTCCCTTGGATAAAAGGAAGATGAACACCAAAAAATAGATCCTTGGTATCTTTCTTAGCACTAGGACCTTTTTCAGCTCTGAGGAAAGCCTTAGTACATTGGTGTCTACCATACCCATTATTAAAGAAAACACTTAGAATATGTGCTTTCTCTTCCTTGAGATGGTTCTCATCAGAAACTCTTAAAGCTCTAGTCACTAAGGTGTTGAGAACACCAAGCTTTTGAGCTGGAAAATGATGAGAATTAGCATGAAGATATTGTTCTATATGAGTTTTCTTACGATATACCCGATGAGAGAAAAGGCCATTATCATTCCTTGAGAGGAGGATGTCAAGGATGGGAAGATTACCATTAAATTCAAATTCCATGGTGAACTTTATAGAACTAGATTGATTGTTAAGATGGAGGAAAAACAGTTCCAACCTTTCATTACCATGGGACCAGATGACACAAGTATCATCCACAAACCTCTTCGACAACTTAGGCAGAAGACGAGAGGATAAGGCCTTTGATTCAAAATCCTCCATGAATAGATTAGCTACCATAGGGGAGAGGGGGGGACCCATGGTGACACCGCAAGATTGCTCATAGAATTCTCCATTGAATGAAAAGAAAGTAAAAGTAAGACAAATACAAACTAAATAAGTCGTATCAAGATCTGTGATGCACTTGATGACTTCAATGGCCTCATTGATAGGGATATTAGTGTAGAGAGAAACCACATCGAAGCTCACAAGCTTGTCATCTGGATTAGGCTTGAAACTCTTTAACTCATTAAAAAATGATGCAGAGTCCTTGACAAAGGATTTTGTATGGCCAACAAGGGGTTAAGCTTCTGGATAGATATTTAGCAAGAAGATAAGTTGGCCCTCCTATCATGTTGACAATGGGTCTCAGAGGAGCCCCTTCCTTATGAATCTTTGACAGACCATAGATTCTCGGGGTAAGAGGGCAACTTTCAATAAGCTTATGACTGAACAAGTTGACCAAGCTACTAGCGTTTATAGTAAGAGCCAAACTTTTGGAAATCTTCTTTAGAGGATCCTTGTTGAGTTTGTTGTAGCTCTCGCTATTATGGAGGTGGTCCAACATATTTCGACGATAATCATAATTATCAAGAATAACCATAGCACCACCTTTGTCGGCTTTGAGAACAACAATACTTTTATTATCTTTTAATGATTTGAGAGCATCAAACTGAGGTTTGCTAATGTTATTCTTTGGGGGCTTTGCCTTTCTAAGGACAACTGCAGAGTCCTGATGAATGATATCTTTAGTGACGTCCGGTAAGTATCTAATACCATATTCAATGCCACAGATGAGATTCTTGATCGAGATCCTTCTAGGAGCAAGAGAAAAACTTAAACCTTTCTCCAAAAGACTAAAGATAGGGGGATCAAAAGGAAAGGTATAGAGATTGATAACCCTATTACTCGAAGAGGAAAGAAAATTAGAACAACCAATATTATCCAAACTTATAGTCTTATTACCAATCCTATTATTATTATTATTATTACGCAAACATAAATTATTATTGCTATTCTTAATATTATTATTCCTATGTGAGGTGAAAATATAATCACTATTATTAGTGTTACTATTAAGCCAATTATTATTATTATTATTGTTATTATTTCATTGAATATTATTATTAATAGAACCACTTCCACTACTATTGAAACCAACAAAAACCAAAGAAGAATTAATAGACAACAAACTTGAGGGAATCTGGCCCGATGAATACGAGATTGTTCTAGCTTCACCTTCGATGGCAGAAGGGTGAGAAACATCATCAACCCAAGATCGGAGAGCAGAGATTTGATTAGAATTAATTCTGCTTCTGGAAGGACCATGAAAGCAATTAGATTCATTAGGCTGCGAGATGAATTTCTCCGAGAGCTTACTGAACTTCCTGGACTGCTTTACTTTCCATATTTCTTCCAGACGAAAAGATTTGAGAGGCGAGCATGCCTCAATCCTTGACCAAAGGGGAGTAGAGATCTGATTTGAAAGTTCCAAATGGAGAGACAACAAATTACAATAAATGAAATCCAAAACCTTTCTCACCCTGCCAATCTCCAAACGAACCAATGCCATGCTAGCATTAAGAAAAATATGACAACCACTAGAATTATTAAGAGGGTGCTTAATCTAAGTGAACGGAGGAACAAGGAAAGAGTCTCTACATCGTTTTAGAAAAGCTAGATCTATCTTCAACTTGGAAACCCTTACGCGAGACCGTTAAAAGTGATGAAATTTAATAGCAGTGGCCCTTTCGTATAGGGTAGTAATTCCTGTATTCAAGCTTCTGTGATCCATAATGAATTAAACAAAGTCTTTCAGTAGAAATCACATGAGAGAATTTTTTTGGCTGACGTGTTTCGAACCAACAAGTGTGTTTCATCATCAGGACCAGATGAAAAGGCAGACCATGGCAAAGGCTTAGATAAAAAGCAATGTAGAGACATAATTTCAAGTAATGGCTATATTTGAACAATAATGTTTAAATTATAATATTATCTTATTAATATATT
>APFE030244849.1:35461-50343 GCA_000404065.3 Pinus taeda
AATATGGAGCTCAGGCCCATTAAACAAATAACAAAAATACTAAAAGAAGTTAAGAATGAATAGGATGATAAAATACATAAAAACACAAAGGATCAAGAAAATAAACTCTAATAAAGAATAAATCATCAACAAATACTATAAAAATGATGCTAATACCTAGATAGATTTAAAAAAAAAAACAAAAAACAAGAAAACAAAAACAAACAAACAAACTAGGAGGACAAGAGAGGGACCCAACTTCTACTAATATTCCAACCATCATCTCTATTCAAATTATTAGGTCTTTTTTCAATTTCTAGGGCCTCCCTCAATTTACGATGATGGAAATGACTAACCTTAGCATCAACTTGGGCCTCCTCAATGCAGATGTGATGCTTAAATTTATCTGCATGGTCCACCAAAGCAGAGGAGCAGGTCCTTCCATGCTTGATTTTAGCAACATTCTCACGAATCCTTTGATTAATCGAGCGATCGGTCTCACCAATGTATGGAGTCCCACAAGAGCATGGGATAATGTAAACACCCTTCATATTCTTTGGGTCCACTGGGTCTTTTACAAATCTAAGGGAGCTCTAGATGGTATTTAAAGGCCGAAAGGTTCAAGCCACTTTATGCTTCCTTAGGATCCTTGCAATCTTGTCAATTGTCCCTTGGATAAAAGGAAAATGAACAATAGAAAATCGATCCTTGGTATCTTTTTTAGCACTAGGAAATTTTTCAACTCTAAGGAAAGCCTTAGTACATTGGTATCTACTATACCCATTATTAAATAAAACACTTAGGGGATGTGCTTTCTCTTCCTTGAGATGGTTCTCATCAGAAACTCTTAAAGCTCTAATCGTTAAGGTGTTGAGAACAAGAAAGCTTTTGAGATGGGAAATTATGAGAATTAGCATGAAGATATTGTTCTATATCAGTTTCCTTATGATAGAATTGATGAGAGAAAGAGCCATTATCATTCCTTGAGAGGAGGACGTCAAGGAAGGGAAGACTACCATTACATTCAAATTCCATGGTGAACATTATAGAACTAGATTTATTGTTAAGATGGAGGAAAACCAATTCCAACTTTTCCTTACCATGGGAGCAGATGACACAAGTGTCATCCACAAACCTCTTCCACAACATAGGCAAAATATAAGAGGCTAAGGCCTTTGATTCAAAATCCTCCATGAATAGATTAGCTACCACAGGGGAAAGGGGGAACCCATGGAGACACCACAAGTTTGCTCATAGAATTCGCCATCAAATGAAAAAAAGTTAAAGTAAGATAAATACCAACTAAATAAGTCGTATCAGGATCTGTGATGCGCTTGATGACTTCGATGGCCTCATTGATAGGGATATTACTGTAGAGAGAGGCCACATCGAAGCTCACAATCTTGTCATCTAGATCAAGCTTGAAACTCTTTAACTCATTAGCAAACGATGCAAAGTCCTTGACAAAGGATTCTTTATGGCCAACAAGGGGCTTAAGGTTCTGGGCTATCATCAACACACAAGGACATATAAACACACATTAACACCAAGATTTTTATTTGGAAACCCAATGTGGTAGAAAACCACTTATGAACCTTTTCTCATTCTCCAGCACTCAATGGAAGGGAGCTACAACCCCCTGATATTGTTTACTGAATTCTACTAGAAGGGAGAACCTACCCCGTTGAACAAATTTACCAGCAACCACTGGAAGTAAGCTCTAAATCCCTCACTGAAGACTCCAAACCTCAACACCTCTTGTGGACCACGTTTAATAATATTTCATACTTGATCCACCTGACTCAAAACATCAAAACCTATAGGCCATGTTTCATCATATTTTAAAATTGGACCCACATCCAACATTATGTTCAATATCAAATAACAACTCTGAAACCAAATACTGAATCCAATCATCAAATAATTGAACCAAATGAATCACTATAACATCAACAAACCAATTATCTAATCTTAACCAACTATTTCAACCAAATCACTGATCCATAATAGATATAAACTATCTAGTCCAATCATCATAACAAGTACACATAACCCATCAATTGTCATCAATAAGTAGCACTCCAAACCCTGACCAAAATTAACTTCAAACTGTATATGCTACTATTCAGAAAACCAATTTATGTATGTGTTTCCTCTATACCACACCTCTGTACATATCTCATAATACTTAATACTAAATAATTGAATAAATATAACATTGAACCATTGAATCATGTTCTGACTCAATCATAGATCACTGGGTCAATCACAGTTCACCATATTGTAGTATCATCAATAGCCATTATTTTATTCCATAATCAATTTAACTCAATCAAAATTATCAAACACAGATCGTCATGGTAGAGACATCATTGACAAATGACAGTAAATAGATAGGACATTATCATCAAGAAACAACTCAAACCCTAGTGCATATATGTGACATCAATAAAACATATCAGAATATTTACATGTTTCCCATCCACAACATCTGCTTACAAATCTCAACATACTGAAATTTTTTTGTAGAATATATATGCAACCCTAGAGAGATAGATATGTGTATGTACTCTATTAAATAAAAAAAACTTTGTGTACAAATATGAAAAAATTTGTTTCAAACATAGCTTCATGCTCTACAACCTTCACTGTCATAGCTACAAACTTTAGAATCATTCATTTAAATTACATGATAACTATAATCACATATCCATCATCATTAGTTACTTAGACATTTGTAACAATTAAATCAAGCATATATGTCAACACATATTCATATCTTTCATATCTAAGTCTTATCCTTGCTCCCTAGTGCACACCTGTTCTAGGTCAAATTATTCATAAAAGACCCATTACTTGCACACATAACACCTTGATCTCCATCTCCCTATATAGTTTTAGCCCCAACCAATACCTTAAGAAAATCCCTTGGTAATGTCGTTAGTATTCTTTGACAAGATCAAATAATTGTTTCTGCTCCAATTAATATGGGCCAATACCATGCTAAAGACCCCTGGTATCTAGATTACCATGGTACGGATTCTATACACAGCTTTGTTTCAAAATAATTGTTCATGTACGCAACCCTTATTGACAGGACCCACGCATACTTTCTCAAACTTTACTTTTGTCACAAATATATCAATAAACTACCATTTATCTTTCTAGATATTCTATAGCATATGTACCTATATACATTAGTTCCACACACATCATATCATCAAAGTTGACATCAATTACATTTGTATCAAGTAGGTTTCCATCAAGGACAACACATTTTCCATAATGCCAACAGTCTATAAATGTTTGGTTCATTGGTTCCACTTCTTTAACTATACATAGGGAGTTGAATCATATCATAGTAACTTTTTGTCACATATTTACCCCAGTGGACTATTAAGATTGGTTAAGTGTGGGAGGAGGCTGTTATAGACCTGGCCACTCATGTTTGAGTGATGTGGAGGAGATGGAAAAGGGAGAATAGTCGGAAATTCCTTCTGAATTTTAGGATGAGGATTCTTTTCTGGATGAGTCCATGGGGTCATATGAGGATTTCCCTCAGGAGCATGAGAATTCATGTAGAGTTGTTGACAAAAAACAAGATTTATATTCCGGTGTGTATAGTAAATAGTCAGTAGACCCTATGGGAGACATTCAGGGTGATAAATCACTAATGACAGTTTAACATGAGTAGAATATGGTGGAACATGAGTCAATTGAGGAGGATGATATGCATAATATGCATGAAGAGCCTTTTGTGGAGATCCAGTGGGAGATTCATGTTGAGCCCATGATATAGGAGGATGAGCAACCATATTTTGCACTAGAATTTGATGAGGAGAAGACAGATACATAAATATCCAGTAGTGTTGTAGTTCTCATAGACACTTATCGTCAGGAGGTGTTGAAGTCTAACATAATAGTTTTGCAGGATGTTGGTAGATTAGAGGAGCATGGAGATCCCTGACAAATGAGGGAGATGGCGGTGCATACATAGTTGGGTCTACCCATTGATGAGGTGCAAACAGATGCAACAATAGCCAACAAATCTGCAACATTTTTAGGTAGCAGCCCTCTCCAGGAGTACATAGATAGGGTTTGTAGCATATCTTTCCCACTTTGGCCCATTATAGGGAGAGGGGTGAGATTTATTGGTTAGATCTTATTGGTGGACCAGACAAAGTAGCATGTGTTGAGCATGGACCAACAAAACCATAGTAGATTTTTTCCCAAAATAAGTGTCCATGCATTCAATTCTTTCTGTCAGGTAAATTAGTGGGAGATCATGACTTGGTATCTTATTGATTGACTGCCATTCTTAGCCAAGAGTGTGGTACAACATGGGCCCTTAGAGATAGGTGACACTACATGCCCCAGTTGGCAATAGGGCATCAGTTGGTCATCCATCAACATTCTTTCACAACATCAACATAGTGGGGTTGACCTTGGTCTATGCGAAGGGTTGGACTAGAGAGAGGTGATGGGTTGGCATTCTACTGGTGGAGTAGCATATATGGTCAGATACAAAGCACAATGAGGGCCATGGGATTTGGGAGATGATTTTCCATGGTGGCATTAGGATCCACGCGAATCTATTGGTAGTAAAATGAGTTAGAGATGGGCTTGAGATATAGGTATTGAGGGATCCAGTCATGTTTGAATTGCTTGGAGGCATGATGTGGACCAGTGGTTCATATGGGATCCTAGTATCAGTTTGTAGATACCTCTACAGTGGAAAGAAGTAGATTTCTTGAGGGAAAGAAATCTTAGGGTGGGAGGATTTGTCATGTTCCCATTTTTATTTTACTCTATAGTACAACCATGATGGGTTTCCATGGTATGTGATGGCTAGGCCACAAGAGACATATTACATCATTAGGGGTCTTGAGGGAGTTTTGAGGAGTTTTTATGGGATTTCATGGATTTCTCTTGGAATATTCCATCATCCACACAACTTGGCTTTCATTTCTTTGCTTTCTAACAAATTTCAAAAAATAACATTATTATGGGGCCTAAATTAATTATGCATGAGGTCACATTTTGGAAGATTGTTTGATGGAACACCTCTGTGTAATAGCTCGTTGGAACCAGAATGAAAATATCTATAGGATGGGATGTTGAGAAGTTAATTCCAGTGGCTAGAGAGAGTATGGTGGGATGTTTACCATTTTCCTTAATTAAAAATTACTTTAATTAGTCATTTAATTAAGGAAAAATACTTAATTGGAGGAAAATGCCCAAAAGTGACATAAGTGAAATAAAATTAAATTAAAAGGTCAGTTAAGATAATGTCAATGGAGGAGCTTCTAGAATAATAATAAATAATAAAATAAGATGCTTCTATAGGCTTGGAGATCTATCCATCAAATCTATAAAAGAGGAGGTGGTCATTTGAAGACACCTTGGTAGGAGCATTTGTCTTTGGTGTGGAGTGGAGATTTAAGTTCTCTACGTTGGTAGCCCTAGGATGAAAAACCTCAGGTGATTTAGTGAGAATATGCGAGAACCTAGTTCTCTCCCTTGGTGAATCCACTTAGGATTCACAGGTTACAACCTTTTGATTTTCAGTTTTTTTTGGAGGACAATTGTGACATTATTGTAGATCTATTTTGGGCCATAATCTCAGCCATATTCTTTCTATTTGTACCAACTTCTTTACATATTAATAAATTAATTTTGAGATATTTTGCATGTTTATATTATATATTATTCAGTTGCGGATTCTATTTCTAAATTTCCTTGCAAATTTGTGGCTTAATTTGTGCAAATTGTTTATGGTGTTAAGTTTAAATTTTTGAAGCTATTTTATACAAATTTCATATTTGGAATATTACAAACACTCCAATCATTCATATAGGGGATGGCTTTTTTTTATAGATGAAATAAAGTTTTGGGTTAAGGGACTCATAGAGAGGGGAAGGGAAGTGTTTTCTATAGAAGAGAGAAATATTTGGGTAAATCCACTCATGGAAAGGGAAATATAAGGAGGTTGAAGGATACCAAGTTCATTTCTTGAAAATTGGAGGGCCTATCCTCATCCTTCATATATACAAGCTCTCTAATTTACTATTCAAGTAGGCTTACCAATACCTTGGACTAAAAAAGCTTTGTTGTTCCTATCTTTAAAAGTGGGGATGAAGCTAATTGCTTTAATCATAGGAGTATTATGATTATCCTCATCTTAGATCAACTTTGTAGAAGTATTTTGGAGAAAATGTAAGCGTATGGCTTGAAAGCTACTAAATAAGTGATAAATGGAAAAATTGAATTTAGGGGATATCATTTTACTCTGAACTATCTTTTTATGATATCAATCATTGTAGAATAATGCCACTATAATAAAGCCAATCTTTTTTGTTATTTCATTTATTTTGGAAATGTTTTTGATAATGTTCCTAGATTGCCCTTTAGAATATATTAGAAAATGTAAAATCGATTAAAAAATATTGAAGATGAAATTTAGGAATGAATCACACAACTCATACCTGAGACAAGCTGCACCTAGAAGCTATCAAGCAGTGCTGCTAAGCATTCTTTAGTTAATCAAACAAGATTACACATATTTATGTGATTACATTTTTCTTAGGGAGATCAAATAATCTCCTAGAAAATAGATCTAACACCTAAATAAAAACACAATCTAAACTACTCACAACTGCTTTCTCCATTATTTACAAGTATCCCCTTCATGGATAAACAATTAGTTTCCACTCCTAGTATCTCCATAAATAATACAAATTTCATATTTTCAAGAGGCTTAGTGAAAATATCAAAAACATTTTCACAAGCATTATAATATTCAAGAGAAATTTCTTTAGACTTTACCTTCTCTCTAATAAAATGAAATTGTGAATTAGCATGACTTGTTCTTGCATGATAAACTAGATTATTTTCCATCTTGATTGAGCTCTGGTTGTCACATTTGATCATTATAGCCTTGTTTTGTTCTTCTCCAACATATTGAAGGACTCCCCTTAACCAAACAACTTCACAAGTTTCTTCACACAAAGCTTTATACTCTGCCTCAGTGGATGACAAAGATACAGTAGGCTACTTCTTGGTAGTCCATGAAATAATCCTGGATCTATTGCTAAAAGAATAACTTGTAGTAGATCTCCTATCATCCAGATTGCCAACCCAATCTAAATCTGAGTAACATGTCAGTTCAAATTAAAATAAATCAATATACTTAATGCCAAAATTAACTATTCCTTTCATATACTTGAGTATACCTTTTTCTTCTTTCCAATGGATTTCTAAAGGTCTCGCTATAAACTGAATTAACACACTAATCAAGTATGCTAAATTAGGTTTGGTTGCAGTAAGATAACTCAAGCTTCCCACTAGTTGCCTATATGATGTACCCTCAACCTCCTTTGAGCCATCATCAAAATGAAGTTTCACATTCTATTGCTTTGGAACAAAAGAAACTTTAGTGTGATCCATTTTAAACTTCTTAATAAATTCTTTGACAAACTTACCGTGGGAGAATAAAGTATGACCAACATCTCTCCAAACTTAAAGACCTAAACAATAATGTAATTCACCAAGATATTTCATCTCAAATACATGTGACATATGCACCTTAATTCCACGAATTAATTTAACTGAATTTCCTGTAATAATTAAATCATCAACATCCAAAGAAATTAGTACAACATTACCCTTTACATTAAATTTGGCATTACAGATTTGGATCACTTTGACTTCTCATAAAACCCTGTTGGAGAAATAAGGAATATATTTTTTCATACCACAACCTAGGTTCCTACTTCAGCCCATACATATCCTTCTTTAATCTGAAAACTAAATGTTCCAAACCTTTTTTCACAAACCCTTTAGGTTGTGTCAAATAAACCTCCTCCTTTAAATCGCCATTTATAAAAGCATATTTTACATCTAATTGGTGAATATTCCAATGGTACTTTGTAGATAATGCAATTAACAATCTAATAATTTTTATTTTAGCTATAGGTGCAAATGTTTTTGCATAATCAATGCCCTCTTTTTGTGAGTACCGTTTTTCCACCAATTTAGATTTGTATTTATCTATACTACCATCTGATTTAAATTTGGTTTTGTACAATCATTTACATCTCATCGACTCTTTATCTTTAGGAAATTCATTCAATTCCCAAGTTTTTCTTCTAATTATAAAATCATATTCTTCCTTAATTGCTTTTCTCCATTCTTCATATTCATTACCTTCATTAAAACTCATGGGTTCTATGACATTTAAAATGCAACTCATCAAAGAATTGTCCTTATACCTTTCAAGTAGGAAAATATGACGGGTGGATCTCCTTGACACTTTGTTGTCTCCATCTCTATTCTCTGAAGGTCCTTCTCCACCTCTTGGTGAATTCTGACTGCTCAATGTATCCGTATCACTAGATTCTTCTTTGCCATGCTTCTACTACTCACTATCTTCAACTTTTTTTGTAGCGTCTTTAACTTTAGGAAATATGTGCCACCTTTCATAGTCGTTATCCTTATTGCCTTCATCTTCTAGCTCATGGAAAATTACATCTCTACCCACAAATACTTTGTGAGCAGATGGATCAAACATTTTGTATGCTTTAAATTCTAATCAGTATCCTACAAAAACAGATTTTATAGATTTAGTATCAATTTTCTTTCAATTCTCTTTTAGAATATGTGAAAATGCCTTACACCCAAATACCCTCAAATGATGAACAATTGGTTTAAAACCAGTATGTGAGAATAATTTCGGCAAAATCACATAAAAAATCATTTGTCGACGCGTTTCGAACCAACCAATGTGGTTCATCGTCAGGACAAGTTGAAGATCCAATCTGAGCGATAAGTTAAATAGGGACAGCAGGCCATTCCAACAACTAAATTTTCCTAAGTAACCGTTAAAGGACCGTAATGGCTAGGTTTGACCAGGCCCAAGGAGAGGGACCCAAATTTTATTAAATTCTTTTATTTATCAATTTTGGTTTTTGTTTTGTTTTTGTTTTTGTTTTTTTGTTTTTATTATATAAATTATATATCATATTATTATTTAATATTAATATTAATATTATTATATTAATATAATTATTTACCACTATATATATCCCTATTTATTTACCATTATATAATCTTATTTTCAATAAATATTATTTATTAGAGTAATATAGTGGTAAATATGAGAAAATTGACTGTGATGTAGAAATAGGTTTTCGAAGCGGATCGATAATGGCTTCTTTGGTTAAAGCTGTGGATATGTCCAAAGAAGAGACGGGGAAAACCCTGAAAAGAATCGGTACACATAATGGCTCTTTTCACTGTGACGAGGCTCTCGGATGCTTCATGATACGTCTTACTGACAAATATGCAAGGGCTCAGATTGTACCCACCAGAGATCCAAAGGTCAATGGCTCAGTTCGGTTCATTTTCAAAAAATTTAAATATCAAGATGACGAGTTGCAGGGCTTGAAGATAGACGGATCGGAGCTCGCCCACCTCAGGGACTTCCTCAAAACGTCGTTTCGAGGTGAAGGCAATGCGTAGGTGGAGACAGAAACCTTTTACATTGAACATCAGAATGTTGCTCTATTTATTTTTAGCGTAGATCTGGGTTCCCTCCCACCACGGAGCTCCAAATGGGAGCCATTCCCATCGCTTCGCAGCTCCCTGTACAGATCAAGCCCTGGACTATCAGATCTAGACTTCTTTATGGTAAATTGACCCTATTTTATCCCGATCCAAGGGAATATGCGCAGATCGAGATTAGGGTTCTTCGAACCAGAAACCCGCATGGCAGATCGGGCCCATATGATAAATCGGACTCAATCCATATCATATCTGGTCGCCCATCCATTGATATGGGACATGAAAAAGCCACAGAGCAAAATCTCTGCATCAGATCCATCAATTACAAGAGTTGGAACTCCGGCAAGAGGATTCCAAGTATTTTTTCCCTGCATACTTAATGCTTGCGCCGCCCGGGGCGATCAAGCCAAATGCAGAGAAGAAGTCTCTCCCTTTCCTCGCCATGGATCAAAGGAATCCTAGATCTATTTGAACCAGGTAGCAGGGGCCAAATATGAACCAAATCTGCTTGAAGAATCACTTGCTTTTCAAATCCAAGTCACCCTCGCGGGCAAGACGACAACGCAATGGGCGCGCGCTACGGATCTTGTGCAGGATCTCGTGCAAAATCTTGAAAGCCAGCTAGGAATCCCTTCCTATTACCTCAGACTGCTATACAAGGGTAAGAAACTCATGAATACCCTTCCTCTTTCCTATTACAACATTCAAAGGGATGCCTCTATTGTGGCTACATTTCGTTTGAGAGGTGGTTCCTTTAGGCAGACCTCCTCTGCCCCTTCTTTCTCCTATAAAGATGCTGTCCACAAAGATGCTGCCCATTCACAACCTTCTCCATCAGCAGGCCATCCATCTGAGGCTCCAAAGCCCTTTCTGGTGGACAAATCAGAGGACATTCCTTCTATCAATCTCTCCCATCCTGGGATTGATGATCGATATCAACTTTATGTAGAAGCCGCTCTTGTATGTAGATTCAATGGGCTATGGCCTCACACATCAAATCTATACCAATGGATTCATACCAATTGGACTAAAAAAAGCGAGATACACTTATGTTCAAAAGGATTCTTCATTGTGGTTTTTGACCGAGATGAAGATTATCAGAAGGCCTTAATGGGAGGCCCTTGGTTCTGGGGCTCGGCAGGGCTTTTTCTTACTCCTTGGTTTCCAAACTTCGACCCTTCTACAGCTGTTATCACCAAGATACCCATTTGGGTCAGGCTCCCGAACCTTCCAGTGCATCTATGGCACGTTTCGGTCTTCTTAGCAATTGCAGATACTTTAGGAAGATACCTGGCTGTAGACTCTTCGTGGAAGGAAAATGGGCTCTACACATATGGTAGATTCTGTGCAGAAATAGATATAAGCAGAGGACTGCCGGATCAGATTAATCTCAAGTATGGAGATTTCCATTGGACTCAAACCTTGGATTACGAGAACACAGCTTTCCGCTGCCGCCATTGTCATCAAACAGGACATCTCCAAAGTTCCTGTCCCCAGTACCTCGACAAAAAGAAGACTCCTAAGCGCAAGCCCAAGTCCAAAAGTTGGAACCCCTGTGCGCCTCCTCCGCCTATGGAAGATTCAGACTCCACCAGTTCAGATGAGGAGGAAATAGTTGCAGACGGGCTGAATGATGAGATTCCGCTGGATGCTCCCTTGGATGATCCGGAAAACCCCTCCGTCTCTCAGATTTCTCAGAAACGTGCTCATCTCACTTCTTCCTCAGATTCTGAGAAGGATTTTCCGCCTCCAGGGTAGAACAGTCTTCAACTTGTTTCGGCTCAACCAAATTCCACTGAATGGGTCAAAGTAAGCAAGAAAAAGGGAAAAAAAAGTCGTGTGACAGTAACAATCCCCTCAGGGTAGTTCTCTCTGCTTAGCTCCGGTTCTTTGTTATTCCATGTTCTCTTTAGCCATTTCCTGGTTCTTAGCCAAGGAGCAAGGTGGTGCCTATTTCCTTGGGCCCCCTTGCTTTTTTGCTTCGCTTGCATGCAAGCTTGATTGTACTATACTCTTCTCTTTTTAATAGAATTAGTCTAATTTACAAAAAAAAAAAAATAGTGTAAAATATATAATAAACCTAGACATTATTATTAAAGAAATATAATCTATAATATAATTAAAATATTTTATTTATTAATATATTACTATTTGTAATATTAAATTAATTAAATATTTATTACATCTATATACTTATTTAATAATAATATATATACCATTTAATATTATTACCATATATTAATTATTATATACATTTTAATAAAATATAAATATTTTATTTTTTATGTTTATTTTTTTTTTTTTTTATTATAATTTTATATATTTTTTTATTTTTATGATTTTTATTTTTTATCAGAATATAGTGGGTAAATATAATTAATAATAAACCAAAAGTTTTATAAAAAGTAATATTATACTATAATTAATCAAATTAATTTATTATTAATATATTCATTTTTTTATTTAATAATATTCATATTATTAGTCTATTAATATATATATTTAATAAATATTTACCATATTACTAATGAAAAATGTGTATTTATATTTAATTACTATATTAATAATAACATTAAGATTTCCAATATACTAATATTAATATCATTAATGAATATTATTTATTTAAATTATTAGAATAAACCTAATGGTAGATATTATTATTATATCCCTATTATCTTATTATTATAAGTAAGATTTAAATCTAGACTTAATTGAAACTAAGGAATTTTTATTTATTCTATATTTAATTAATTAATGTAATATTATTAAATTATAAACTATTAATAATAAAGAATTAAAAATATAAACTACCATCTATAATATATTATTTAATAATATATATTTACCAGAGATAGTAGTTAATAACATTATCAATAATAATAACATTTGGCTAGGTAATAATCTGAAAAATAATTTCTCAAGGACTAATATTATTATTATTACTGGGGTTCATAGTCCAAGCTATAACTTTACCAAAAGGTTAATTTCATTTATTAGGAGAGAAACGAATGTTAAATCACTCACACAGGACACGAAACACAAGACAAGCAGGAATGAGGAGGCTAGGAAGACAGGGTTGGGATCCAGCAACTGCTAATCTTCCAGCCATCATCCCTATTAAGATTCTTAGGCCTTTTTTCGATTTCAAGGGCGTCTCTAAACTTCCGATGGTGAAACTGCCCAACTTTTGCAATGACACGAGCCTCTTCAATACAAACATGATGTTTAGTCTTCTTGGCATGCTCTGCAAGGGCCAAGGACTTGGCCCTTCCATGCCTTAAGTCTGCCGAATGCTCATTAATCCTTTGATTAATAGAGCGACCGGTCTCACCAATGTATGGTGTACTATAGAAACATGGAATGACATAGACGCCCTTCATGTCTTTAGGGTCGATAGGATCTTTTACAGACCTAAGAGAGCCACAGATGGTATTAAGAGGCCTAAAGGTTGCAGGGACATTGTTCTTTTTCAGAATCCTGGCAACCTTGTCAGTGGTTCCTTGGATGTAAGGTAGGTGAACCCCCATGACACGATCTTTAGGATCTTTATGGATTGAAGGCTCCTTATGCGCCTTGAGGAAGGCTTTCTGACCCAGGTGTCTACTGTAACCATTTTTAACAAAGACATCTAGTAGATGAGCCTTCTCTTTTTCCAAGCTCTTTTCATTGGATATTCTCACAACTCGGGTAGCAAGCGGCTAAGAACACCCAACTTCTGAGTGGGGAAATGATGGGAGCTAGCATGCAGATATTGATCAGTATGAGTTTTCTTTCGAAAAACCTGGTGAGAAAAGGAACCATCCTCATTCTTAGAGATGAGAACATCCAGGAAAGGAAGACATCCATTGACTTCCTTTTCCATAGTGAATTTGATGGCGGTGGACTGGTTATTGAGATGTTGGAACAAAAGATCCAACTCATCCAGACCATGAGACCAAACGACACCGGTGTCATCTACAAATCTCTTCCATAGCTTCGATAAAAGACGAGAGGAGGCCAAAGCTTTTGACTCAAAATCCTTCATAAAAAGATTAGCGACAACTGGGGACAAGGGGGAGCCCATGGTGACTCCACAAGTTTGCTCATAGAATTCTCCTTCAAATCTTAAAAAGGTGGAAGTAAGGCACGACTCAACCAACCGAGCGGTATCAGGGTCAGTAAGCTTGTTGATAACCTCCATGGCCTCATTTATGGGAATACAAGTGTAAAGGGAGACTACGTCGAAACTTACCAGAATGTCCTCGGGTTCAAGCTTAATCCTCTTAAGATCATCAATAAATGAGGCAGAGTCTTTGATGAAAGACTCTGTGCGACCAACTAAGGGTCTCAGCTTCAAGGCGAGGAATTTGGCAAGGAGGTAAGTCGGACCACCTATGATATTGACAATGGGCCTCAAGGGAACCCCTTCCTTGTGGACCTTTGGAAGGCCATAGATCCTAGGTGTAATAGGGTTTCCCTCTATGAGTTTCTGGGAAAGCGGATTAGTGAAATTACATGACTTGATCGTAAGAGCGACTGCTCTCGAAACCCTTTTAAGAGGATTTTTAGAGAGTATTTTATAGCTTCCACTATTGCAAAGATTATCTAGCATCTTATTCCGGTAATCCGTTGTATCAAGGATGACGGCGACCCCTCCTTTATCCACTTTCAAGACAACGACCTCACGATTCTGGTTTAAGGTTTTCAGAGCCTCAAACTCAGCCTTGCTGATATTACTCCGGGGAGGTTTTGCTCTCCTCAGGGCCACAACACAATCTTGCCTAATTGTGTCTTTAGTCTTATCAGGAAGGTTCTTAATGCCAAATTCCACATCACAGATGATGCCTTCAACCGGAATTTTTCTAGGAGCTAAGGCAAAATTAAGACCTTTTCCTAAGAGACTGAAAACGGATGGGGGAAAGGAAAAACTAGATAGATTGATCACCTTATTGTTCGAAGGGAGATGACGAGAATAACCTCCATGGTTGTTATTAAGGAATTCCTTACAATTTTTATTATTATTACCATTCTTCTCGAAATTCAAATTCTCAACCATAATTGCTCCCTTATTATTATGATTATTATATTTACTACCATTCACTTTGCTATCATTAAAATTATCATCCTTATCCTTGCTCAGATCATTATCATAATTGCCATTATCGTTATAATTCCTACTATTATTATTTACATTATTAACATAGTTCCTAATAATATTAAAATTATTAATGCTATTGCATTATTCTTATTACCCATATTGTTATTATTTATACTCTTATCATAATCCATACTAATATTATAATCTATATTTTCTTTATAATTATTAATAACTTTATTATTATTACTATACATATTGTTATGAT
>APFE030244856.1:0-10762 GCA_000404065.3 Pinus taeda
CAAATTTAAAATATAAAAAATAGAAATAGTGGATAGAAAAATAAATAATATATTAAACTCTAAAAGGTATTTAATATAAAAAATAAGCTTATTTAAAAGAGAAGCAGTTTTTGGTTACATGGTTTTTTTTTTCAAATAATTAAATTTAAGGCTAGGAGTTTAAAATTAAAATTAAATTCATATATGAGATTTTTCTATTTAAAGTTTATAAAGATATTTATATTTTAATCTTTATTGAATTTGAACCTCTAACAGTTTATCAACGAAACATATAATCTTAACAATGATTTTAGGCAAGGGTGTGAGAAGACTGCACGTTCAAGCAGCATCATGGGCAAGTTATACATTTTGGAAAACAACAGAAAGGTGGAGCATGATGTGTGGGTCACTGCACGACCAGGTAGAGGTCACACTATTGTTGCGGCAAGATGCATAATTTCGATGAATGACTTTTTTGGCAACCGGGCAACTCCCACAACGTTATCAATTGTAAACTTTGTATATTGTTTACATAAGTTTTATAAACATTGGGAAAATTGTTGGGAGTTACTGCCTACCATCATAACTATGTTTTGTACAATATAACATATTGTTCATTGTTGTTTATAGTTATCGCACAACGAAGCTAATTGAAGTAAATATATTTTCTTGAATAGTGAAGAAGTGAACAGTTAATGAAAAATTAACCAAGTGTTGGTAGTAGACGTAGTCAGAAAACTTGAGTACTGGTGAAAGGAAAGCGTTAGTTGGTGTATCACTA
This sequence comes from Pinus taeda, assembly GCA_000404065.3. Lineage (NCBI taxonomy): Eukaryota > Viridiplantae > Streptophyta > Pinopsida > Pinales > Pinaceae > Pinus > Pinus taeda. The sequence continues at coordinate 761 of APFE030244856.1, forward strand.
TGCTCAAGTGTGTACTTAGAGTCACCAATGGCGTGCAACCATGATAGTTGGTATCAAAGTCCATTTTGAAGAATGTGGGCTTAACAGAAGTTGAAGTAAATGGTCGCAATCTAACATAGTTGATAGTTTGGTAGGGGAAAGGAAGAAAGTTATGGTCGAGCTAAATGAAGGTGTAGCCCATGTTCATGACACATTATCAAAGTAAAATAATGGCAAACAATGGAGAGTAGAATAGATCTCCTATCTCTCTCTGATGTTGATACCCTTGATGTCAACCTTGAGTGCCTCCAAGAAAGATCAAGTGGAGACAACAAAACTATACAATCACCTGTGTAGATGACTACCTTCAAGAAAGATCAAGTGGAGACAACAAAACTATACAAAGAATAAATTTTTTTAATACAAATTATGTAACACATCAAGGAGCATCACAATAAATGGACAATAATTGACACATTTACGGAAATAAAACATATATTTTATTATTAATATAAGAAAAAGTGTGTATTACAACCAATGAAGCCTTCATGTAAGAAGCCTCCTTCAACTAAGATTCCAAATCCAAGCCTTAGCCTTCAAACACCTTTTCTCCTTTGGAAATAGGAAATATTTGGGCAAAATTTGGCACTAGGATTACAACCAACCAACCATTAGTGGATGGTGGGAAATTCATTTATAGGAAAGGACAAGGTGTTGTGGATCCATGGAAAGAGGGAGGAGTTACACATCTCAAGGGAGAAATTGATGGAAGAAGAATCAAGGGCTAGGAATGGGAGGTCTCATTCTAGTCTTCATTTACCTGAAACCACATCATCGTTCTTGAGATTTCTAGCATGAGATGATTCTCCTCGATTTTGGGAAGAACTACCTGAAGAGGACCAATGCAGATTTTCCTGATCAAGGTAGCACTAGAAGTTTGGGACGTGCAATTCTAGAGGTTACTAGCATGGATTTTGAAGATAAATTCGTGTTCGCAGTGCTAAACATGTGTAATGCTAGGGGTTACCAGTGCAGATTTCCATGATAAAAGTAGCAGTGGGCTTGAAATACAAGTTTTTTGACAATCCATTTGGAATGATTTCAAGGAAATTTTTCTTCCTTTTCTTCAATGATGTTCCAAATATGTTTCATGGTTAATACATTGTTTGTGACAACTTTCATCACTTTTTGACACTTGCGACATTCACAACACAAAATGTGATAGTTCAGGATATGAGACTCAGAGTGTGACAAAATATTATATAACAATTGAATGGATGAGTTAAACACAAATATGAATACGCTTGAGGAAGAGAATGTTAGACATAGGGAGAAGTTCACCGAGTAGGGAGAGTTATACAGACCTCAAGATGTAGTATGAGTATATTGAATAGAGATATAATCAAACTGTGAATGAAGTCAAGTAACTCAAAGTTATGAAAAAACAAGGCATGGATGAGATTGCAAAGATGCAAAAGAGTCTTACTAAAGTTCTCGAAAAGATCACGATTTTGGAAAAAGTAATAAGGAAAGGTTTGATTGGAGGATCTTTCCACATAAAAATAAAAGAACCATATTCATATGATAGTATGATCAGTGTGAGGATGCTTGGAAATTTTTGTGGGGGATGGAGTAGTATCTTTAATGCCTATGACTTACATCTGAAGAGGCTAAGGCGAAGGTTGTTTCCTAATTCCATACGAAGGATGCTGGGTTGTGGTGGAGGTGAAAACTGTATCAGATTTCCCATGGCGATTATGACTTGAGAAGAGATGATGGTAGTGTTGTTGGCTTATTTCAGCCAACAATATGAAACCTGGGATGGATGAACAAAGATTAAGTACATCAGGAAAACCCGAACTCTGCAAGCATATAAATGGGAATTTGTGAGTGTGGTCTTGGAGTTACTTGATACGGTAGAGAAAGACAAGGTTTTCAATTTCATCATCAGATTGAAACCTTGGTATGCAATGAGGTGAAGCGACAGAAGATCAAAAAACTTTCAGAGGCATTTATTGCGGTTGATAAGTTGGTATACCATTATAATGAAGGGACCAAGGAAAATATGAAGAAGTCTGATAAACCAAATGAGAAAGATTTAATAGAGGATGATGCAAGCAAAGGGTGTAAATCAAAGGCAAACAAACCTTTGAAGTGTTGGGTGTGAGAAGGTGATCCTATGGTGATAATTTTTTCTTCAAGACCAGGGATCATAGTTGCTATGCAATGAGGTGTAAAGAAGAAAGAGAAACCAGTGGTTGGGATGACACAGATTCTGGGTGTTGTAGAAAAAACATAGGTTGTCCCAAACTGTGCTCATGAGAGAAACAAATTGGAGTATGTTGAGATGAAGTTTGGATAGGGCACATTTCTCTCTATGGTGGAAAATGGTGCAACCCATAACTTCATGAGAGAAGAGGCAGTATGGAAAGTTGGAATAAAGTCCGTTCCAACTCAAGCTCATCTCAAGGTTTGGAACTCTCCACCATACCAAGTGAATGGAGTAGTAGAGGCTGTGGAAGTAAAGATTAGTGAGTGGCTAGGAAATGTTGACTTCATGATCATGCATATGGATGATTATGAAACAATTTTGGGGATAGAATTCATGAAGTGGTTTGATGTAATGGTCGTCTGACATTTGAGGAAGTTATGTATTTACGATCGGAGAGCGGATGTACCATTGAGTGTCCCAACCATGGAAACCATGAAGCATAAATATAAGACAATAGTAATGGGTGTGGAAGTAGATCAATAAAACAAAGACATTTCTAAGGCATTGAACTAAATGAAGAAAAAACTCATGGAGTAGGCAGAAATCATAAGAGCATTTTCTCATAGGGTTCTACACATGAGAAGTAGACTATAGGCAATGGAAGAATACAAGGATGCAAAATAAAAATAAAAATAAAAATAAAAATAAATAAAAACTAGAAAAGGAGGATTGTGCATCATATATACAAAGGTTAGAAGAAGAGGGTGTGGACACCTACATGGAGATGTTAGAGCAAGATGAATATGGATATGGAAGGCCATGAACCTTCCCATCCACACCATATTTCTAAACCTAGCATGGAGGATGTTTTTATTGTCTTCTACCCAATATGTGATGACAATTATGATAGTCATGATGATTTTAGATGCATATATTATTGTGGAGGAGACGTGATGGTTGGATTAGCTACCCCATTTATCACCAACATGAGGGGCGCCAACACATGATGTTCTTGCAAAGTTGCAACGAGATATGGGTATGGAGTAGGTCATGAGTAGAGTTATTTGGTTTCCATGATGTAGATGATGGTGTTGGCAATGGAGTTCGTCAAGATGGTGTTTGCAAGGTAAAAAAAATTTTAAAGTGTGGGAGGGTGTTAGTACCTCGAGTTGGTGAGTTTCCATGACTTGCCACACACACTAGGGGAGTTGAAAAATCAAAGTGGTTAACCAACAAGTGAGTCGAGTGATGCGCATGTTTAATCAAATGCATGTGATGGTGAATAGAGAGGGTGCACACCTACATGAACGAGGGGCATCTTAACGTACAAAACCAAAGGCGAGTCACCTATAGTGGGCATGTTTATGAACTAGAAATATGAACTAAAAATAACACAAAGAAGGTTATGTGACTATACTTGGCATGCATAGTTTTCACCCTTCTAGGTAATGTTTTATTTTTCTTACCCTACAAAACTCGTTTCCTTTTCAAATTGAAACACTCAATAAATTTTTCATAACAGTCAACCGTAATCCTATGTATATATACCCAATCGATACACAAAATAATACTATATGATCCCAATGGAAGTACATTCAGATGTGTTGCAGTAGGCATACCATTCAACTGAAATGCACAAGCTCTTACCCAGTGATGTACTCTCTTCTTTATACTTATAACCAACTACACTAACCAAGAATAAGCATGCACTTCTTTATTCAAATGACACTTATCAACCAAGTTCAGATTAACATAACTATAATTAGATCAATGCAAATCAAAATAGAAACAACTTGATCACAAATCTTACTATCCATCTCGATAACAGACGCCTAGTGATCTTCCAACATATTATCAAACACTACATAAATATGAGGAACACTATGTCAAACATCCCCCACCATCTACACTTTGTGAGCATTGTAAATATGTGGTCTATGTTGTGGAGAATCTCTTTGAGGATGATCCTTCGAAGAATTTTTATATTGAGGCCTCAATTTTCTTCAATTTTCCTCCTCACATGCAACTTGTGATGTTTCGCCTTCCTTTTCTCATAATTTCCATTATTTTCATAGATAAAATGCCAATTAATGTCATTTTTCCTTTCCAAAGTCTTTTCCATTTATTTTACCAATTTTCTTTGTCATTAATTAGTCACAAGTGATCCCCATCACTATGTTCTTTCCAAAAATTTATCTTTAAATATGTGTCCCATGACCATGGTTATTATTTTTTCTTTTATAGCTATGTTATAGGGATTTTTTACAAGGGTTGTTACAGCTAGATCAGTTGTAGAAAGCAAAATACTTCCCAAGGCTAGATTTAAAGTGTGTAGATCAGTAGGTTTGAGTCAGAGATAAATATACTTAGAAGATGGCCCTGAAAAAAAGGAAAGGTTTGTATCAGTGGTTAGTTATGCCATTTCGCCTATGCAATGCACTAACTATTTTTTTTAAATTAATGTATTAGGTATTATTCCATTCTATAGATTTATTTCTTATTGTATATGTGAATGATATATTGGTACAAAATTCTACATTGGAGGAGCACATATGACAGTTGACGTAAGTGTTGGAGACATTCAATAAGTACTGAATACTAGAAAATCTCAAGAAGTTTGAGTTTTCACAATAGTCAATTGTGTATTTAGGGTATGTGATAGGTGGAGGAGAGCTGAAGATATATCCTCCCAAGATGGAGGCCATCATAAAATCTCAATGCTTACTAATGCTTTGAAGGTCAAGAGTTTCATTAGGGCATCATAGTACATGAGGAGATTCATGAGCTTGTTGTCATTGGTAACAACATTTTTCAATGCCATAATAGTGAGTGGTTAGAGTTTTTGACTAGAAAAGGGTTGTTAGCGGGATTTTGAGGAGATAAAGAAGAAGATCCCTCGAACACCAGTTCTATAATTACAGTACTTGCATCAGCCCTTTGAAGTGGAGATAGATGCGAGTGGGTATGCTATGGGAGTGGTCTTGATGAAGGGAGAAAGGATCATATGATACCATTGCAATGTATTCCATATGGAAGCTCTTAACTACCATACTTATTACAAGGAAATCTACACCCTGGTGTAAGCTAGGAAGAAGTAGAAGCACTATGTGATGGGAAAGGTGATAGTAATCCACATAGATCACTAACCACTCCAGTACCTACATGCCCAAAGTAAGCTCCAACATACCAGAAATTACAAGTGGATGGGGTTTCTACAATAGTTTCATTTAGTGATTAAGTACAAGAATGGAAACAAAAACAAGTTGTTTTACATACTCTCAAGGCCACCCACATCAAATATCCGAGATTTGGATAATCTTATGCACATGGAGCAATTCACGCATGATGCATACAGATAAGCATATTCATATAATGAAGTTATATTCATGTGAACGATGATGACAATGCTATTGACTACTATATCTAGGATGGGTTACTCTACAAGTTGGGTAAGCTATGTGTTCCTAAAGGTGATTGATTGACGCTAATTAGAGAGCCTCACACCTCCATGTTTTTAGGGAACATTTGTTTATAGAAGACCATGGCCAACATAGAAAGGTGTGTGTATTGGCCCAAGATGTAAGAATGGGTTGCCTAGGTTCATAAGAGGATACACGCTTTGTTGTATGAGTAGAACTATAAATAGGGTACATGACTTGTATCATCCCTTAATTGTACCCACTCACCCTTGGGAAAGAATTTCCATGGAATTTGTCAGTGATTTACCAACAACCAAGAAGGGACATCACTAGCTATTCATGGATTTTAATATGTTCAATAAGATGTGTGTTCTGATGCCCTATAAAAGGACCATCATTAGGAAAGAAAGAATAAACTTATTCTTTGGATACATCTAGATGCAAATTGGGATACCAATGAGAATTGTTTTAGACACAGAAACAAGATTTCTAAGTTCATTATGGACTATATTATGGGAGAATATTGACACAAATTTGAATATATTTACAACATTCCATCCATAGAAAGATGGGAAGACAAAAGTAGTCAACAGGACTTTCGTGTAACTTCTAAGGGTATAGAACCAAAGGAATATGAAGACTTGGGATGAAAATATGGTAGATATACAACATTCTTACAACAGAGTGGTACACACTTCTATCGTAAGGTTGTGATTTGAAACTTATTTTGGATACTTTCCACCTTCACCTTTGGATATTTCATATGGGAAACAAGGAGGACCGAGGGCAGATCTTATAGTTGACGCCTTGAGGGACCAAAAATTTATATAGAAGATTAGGAATATCTATATACATGTATAAAATGAACTACAAAATTCACAAGGGAAACATAATTCCAGGCATGATCTACATAGAATAAAGAAATAATGCAAGGTGGGAGACAAAATATGGATATACTTCAACAAGGAGAGGCTATAGGGTCGTGGTAATAAAATAAAGGATTCAAGGTATGGTCCCTTCAAGATACTAGAAAAGGATATTGGTAATTCCTATCAACTTAGTTTACCACCATATATGTGCATTTACTTAGTCTTGAATAAAAAAATCTTGAATCTCTATGAGCCTTGCATGCTATATCAGGAAGAGGAATAGGTCCTACATTTTTTGTACTTTTTCACACCAAATCCTCAGGTAGCATTGATAGAAGATACAATTTTGTAGAAAATGTCCAAAACTACAAGACATGAGTAACATGAACTTTGGAAAATTGGGTTGAAGGGATAACATGTAGGAAAAGCTAAATGGTACACTAAGGGAACATAAAACATCAAATTTTAAAACGTCAAGTTGAAAACATTAATATTAAAATGTTAATGTTAAATTTGATTTGTTTTTACCTTCACATTTTTTAAAGAAAACATTTATAACAAAATTGATTTAATATAGATATTCCTGAGGAGCTAAATTTAAAAACTCATGAAAGCAGAAGGTGAATTTAAGTAGATATTAACTAATGAGATTTGCAATTCATGATATTTATAATGAGAATTCACATGTATTATTTTAATAACAAAAATTATAAATATATATATATAGAGAGAGAGAGAGAGACCTAGTAGTTCAACAACGACTTCAACAGAAGTCGTGCCACCCATCATTCCTGAATTAACAATAAAACTGCCAAAGGGTGTAGTACACAAATCGACGTTTAATCCTTGTGCCCGAGCAACACAACACTATAATATAGTGGAGGATTTAGCCCAATCACCATCCTCGATGTCAACTCTTGAAGTGCTGCAAAATTTCCCCTCCCAAAAGCAGGCTTTATTGTCAGCAATAGGTGGGATTGACCCAACAGATTCCAATCTTGTATCTTTTAATCATAAAGGATACAACCCTCAGTTACCAGCTCAACTAGCTTTCCTCATTCAAGTGAAAGCCCTCAACAAAACTATTCATAGAACAATTATTGATGAGGGGGCATCCACATGTATTATGTGGATGAGTTGCTGGAAAAATCTAGGGTCTCCATCCTTGTCACGATCATCAACAACATTGAAAGCATTTGATGGATGAACATACACCCCATATGGGATACTGAGTAACTTGCAAGTCGAACTGGGGGGCAAAATAGTAGAAATCGATGTTGAAGTCATCGACGGAAATATCGATTACAACATCCTACTGGGAAGACCCTGGATATATGCCATGGTAGCCATTGCGTCGACCTACTTTAGGAAAATTACATTTCCTCCCCAAGGAGGAATTACAATCATCGACCAACAAACTTTTCTCCCCAACAGTTCGCAAGTTACGAGAAGCATTCCAATGATCCATGGAAGCCCTAGCATGCTTCATAATATCGGAGTAGGCCTACTAAAAGACCCTACGTTAATGGGAACCTTTGCCCACCTCCTACCAATTTGGCAGAAGTGGCTAATGTAGGAACCTACAATATGATATCTTCCATTCAAAAGATGTTAGAAAACGATGTTAAGATGGATCATTCGCAGGTTTTGCCTCTAACCCCGCTAGAAATATTATAGCAATCAATGTTCTCAGCATGGGAGGCAAACCAGCATCAATGCTCGTTAAGTGTTTGGATAGATAGGTCTAAGGAATATGGCACCCCTTCAGATCCTTGGTCACAAGTACACATTACAGACGAAGGAATCATTCAATCGATGATGATCGATGGGGCACCATGGGAAGATCACCACCATTGTTCCCATCTTCCAACTTGTAAAGAAGATAATTCCGGCGACCTACAACATCCTTCAGTATTTCACTTTCTGACGAATACTGTAAACACGGTGGATTACGAGAGAAACCTATCCAATATCGAAGAGACTATTGCCATAAACATCTCGGCCAGGACAGATGTTGTAGAGAACATTCATGTTGGAAAATCTTGTTCTTCTTTCGAACTGGAAATATATAGCACTCTCTTTTGCGAGTTTAGAGATGTCTTTTCTTGGTCATGTGAAGAAATGCCAGGTATCGACTCGAGCATAGTTGAACACGAGATTAAGATGTATCCAGATGTCAAACCGGTACGACAACGGCTAAGGCAGGTGCACCCCAAGAAAGTCGTTGCCATCAAGGCGGAAGTTGAAAAACTCCTCCATGCTGGTTTGATTTACCCCGTTCCTCTAACCGATTAGGTATCGAATATTGTTCCTGTGATGAAAAAACAAGGAATGATTAGAGTGTGCGTTGATTACAGGGATGTAAATCAAGCTTGTTCAAAAGACAACTACCCTACACCCTTTATTGACCAAATTATTGATTAATGCGCCGGATGCGAAATATTTTCATTCATGGATGGATTTTCCAGGTATAATCAAATAAATATCCGTCCACAGGACCAGTCAAAGACTGCATTCATTTGTCCATGGGGCACATTCACATATCGCAAGCTACCCTTTGGTTTGAAGAACGCAAGGGCGACTTTTCAGAGAGCAATGAACTATGCTTTCCATGACATCAAAAACATTGTTCAACCTTATCTCAATGATCTCCCAACTCATTCGCGAAAGCAGACCGATCATCTGTGCCATTTGAGAGCAATATTTCTACGTTGCCGACACTACAAGATAAGACTCAATCCGCACAAATGTGTGTTTTGTGTCAGTTTTGGTCGTTTACTTGGCTTCGTTGTCTCAAAGGATTGGATTCGTCTCGACCCTTGCAAGGTTCAGGCAATCATCGATTTGCCTCCACCTTCAAGCATGCCTCAGATTCAGAAACTCCAAGGGAAAGCAAATTTCCTTAGGAGGTTCATTCCAAATTACGCTGAACTAGCTAAAGGTTATACCTGTCTGTTGAAAAGGGATGTACCCTTCGTTTGGGACCAGGTCGCGCAAGCTTCCTTTGACGCTTTAAAGAAATCTCTAATACAAGCGTCATTAATGTATGCTCTTGATTATCAAAAAGACTTTAACCTGTATCTGGCCACAGCAGATACAACCATAGCAATGGCTTTAGTTCAAGAAGACAATGGAATCGAACATCCTATATATTATTTAAGCCGAAACTTAAATGATACGGAAATGAAATACTCCTACATTGAAAATCTAGCCCTCGCAGTTGTTCAAGCAATACAGAGATTTCGACACTACGTCCTCTTTAGGAAAACTACCATTTTGTAAGATTGCAACCCCACGACTTATATATTGTTGCGAAAGTTGCTAGGGGGCAAATATTCGAAATGGATAGCGATTCTCTAAGAGTTTTATTTGGAATTTAAAATATCCAAATCAAAGAAAGCCCTGGTATTCATGGAGTTACTATGCGATCTCCCATCGTCGTCCAACGATGCAACATCCGAAGAAGCAATCGTGGATGAAAATTTGTTTCTGATATCTTCAAGCGATTTGTGGTACGGAGATA